>BKZX01016589.1:0-15458 GCA_014362285.1 Fagus crenata
GATTGAGCTGGTGTTTTGATTAATAGAAGAATTGGTTGCGTTATTATTTCAACTGTTAATGGTGCTTATGTATGATATGTTAAAAAGATAAAATTATGTATCCTAGAATTGTAGAAAATAATAAACTAGAATAATCTAATGGAAATATAAAATGGAGAGAGAAAGAGATTGCGAGAGAGGAGGTTAGGGTTTCAAGTGGTTCGGCACTTTGGCCTACGTCCACAAGATAAAGCCTTGTAGGCTACATCTTTATTATATTCTTAGTATATGACTAAACAACGATTCTAATATCTAATCAATATGAGATTCCTTAATATTCTCTCTAAAACTCAAGGTGTAGTTTTAACGAAACCTTTGAGTTTGGTAACAAAAGAAAGCTCAAATCTTGACTCAACTTGATTTGGCTCGTATCTTGGTTCAATGGCTCGAATCTTAGCTCTGATTTTTTATTTTTTTCTCTTATTGGTCTATGCTTTTATTTTATTTTATTTTTGAGTTTTTTTATTTTTGAATTTATTGTGAAAACAATATTGGTTGAACCGAATCCAGTCAAGCAAACCGCAGGTCGAACTGCTGGTCAGGAAAGGATGACGTCATTAGGGCTGACATGGGAGGGGCAGAGTGTGATACCGTGCAAGTGAGGCGTGTGAGAAGGGTGTTGCGCATGGATCGAACGCCTGGAATTTTGATCGGCGCGTGGTGGCACATCCATACCCCGATGTCATCGATACTTTGGCTTGCGTTGACAAGATAAAAACTTATATGTTACATCTTTATTATATTTTCCGTGTACAATATTTTGGATGACTACAATATGTTTAGAGAAATCCTATTTAGAATAAAAGACTAAACAACCATTCTAACATCTTGTCAACATGTGGTTCCTTAACATCACCTTCTTTCATGATTCTAACATATTATAAATTGAAAGTACCTTTTTATTACATTTTACTCTTGTCATCTCGAGAAAAAACTTGGCTCTACCACAAGTGGTGTTAAAGAACATATCTTAAGATAATTTGTTGAAAAGTTTGTAACAGAATTGTTGGTTATATATCATGTGATTAGGGCTGGCCCTGGGGTTTGGGTTGCCTAAGCCTGTAACAATTTTAGTTGCTCACTTATTATTAAATATTAAAAAACATCATAAAAGTCCCAAATTTTTTTTTTTATGCAAAATAAATGTTACATTATGTTTTTAGCTTGAATTACATTGAAAAAAACAATTAAAACAAAATGTAATTCCGTTTATAGTAATTATATGTCTAATAGTTTTTTAACTAAAAAATTTCTTAATGTTAATAGAAAAAAAAAAAAAAAAATCACGGTCTTATAGAGGACAACAAAATTAATACTAATAATAAATTAAAGTCATAAAAAAATCATTAGATAAACACGGGAACACATTACATGACAACACGACAACACAAAACAATGGCTTACCCCCACAAACATGCCCCTACAAACAAAAACACATGGCCAGTGACCACATACACGTGTGAACAAAATTTTCAAACAAATCAATAAATCACACAGTGGAAAACAGACTCATTCACACGAATACTAAAACACATCACATATGCCTCACATATATCTTATTAAAAGCAAACACTCCCACAAAAAAAAAAAAAAAATGTAAACTAATAAATTTTTTTATATGTAGACTAATATATATATATTTTTTTTCCTTTTATGTATAGTTGTATACTAATAATTTTTTTCTTTTTTTAATGTCTACTATTTCTTCTTTTTTTTTCTTCACTTATTGCCCCCATGTGAGGGTTGCCCTAGCCCTTGGGCTTGTGGGGCTTACCCCAGGGTCGGGCATGCATGTGATTCTGTAAAAAGAAAAAACAACAACAATAAGAAATTTTTCACAGTTAATAAATAATAAAAACTTACAGTGAATGCAGAATGAAAAGATCAAGTCTAGCGTTTGACGCTATCTCCTTAAAATAGATTGCGCCCCTCACACTATTAACTTAGTGGTGCTTTGAGACTCATGAACGTCTGTCTTCCAGGATAAAATGATCTTTGCACGCAGAAGAAGCACAAGCAATCTCCGTGCACAACGAACGTAACAAGTGTCTCTTTCTCTCTCTTTATGCAAATGAGACTTTCAAAATTGTAGGAAATAACTAACTTAAAGCAACTTCTTAAAGCAACTTCAAAAGTTAAAAGTTTTTTTTTTTATTGAATGAGGGGACACTCTATTTATAGATAGAGTCACACCTATTCAGAAAATGTGCGAGATGAATAGTCACAACTATTCAGAAAAAACACAACATTTAGGAGGCAATTTCTCATTCACTCCTAACCATTTTTCCAACAATCCCCCACATGAATAGAAATTGAACAAACACAATGCAAATGACAATGCAGACACAGAGAGAGTAGAAGAAAAGTTACTGTATCGGGAGAGGTAGCTTTTGGTTTTGAACCTCCCTTTGTGAAAGACTATTGGATATACTGGCTAACCGGTGAACATAATGTCTTGAACCGTTCAGCCGTTTGTGTATACCAAGATAATAGAATTCACACAGCTCCTTTTAGAACACAGTTAGTTCTTATTATTGTGCTCATTTTGGCCCTTAACACCTTCTTGGTTTCATGAGTGTTTTAGAGAATTCAGCCTTAAAATTCTCATTGAAGCGGCCACATTTCACACTCACATAGGTGATTTTTTATTAAGAGTATCCTGCTGCTATCCCATTTGGATTTCCAAGGTATAAGAATCATTAAAAGCATAGCTTATCCTAAACTTTTACAGGCATCACTATTTCATCATAGGAATGGATAGGAGATGTTATCTCCATAGTGATACTACCAAATCCAACACAATTCGGTTGTCCCTTTGAACCTAGATCTTGGGATCTCCAGTCAGCTAGGTAGGGTTGCCATTATGGGACTTAAATTATAGGCTTTAAACCCATTCCCCTTGATGAGCAGTTTACACGCTCTCCACTCAAACCTTTGGTTAACGGATCTGCTATATTATCTTTCGACTTTATGTAGTCAATGGAGATAATGCCATTTGAGAGCAACTGCCTTACGGTATTGTGTCTTCAATGAATATGTCGAGACTTACCGTTATACATATAACTCTGTGCCCTACCAATTGCTGATTGGCTATCACAATGTATACAGATAGGTGGCACAGGTTTTGTCCACATCGACATATCCTTCAGGAAATGACAAAGCCACTCTGCTTCTTCTCCTGCTTTATCTAGAGCGATAAATTCCGATTCTATTGTGGACCTTGCAATGCATGTTTGTTTAGAAGATTTCTAAGATACAACTGCACCACCAAGCGTAAAGACATATCCACTCGTGGATTTTGTGTCATTTGTATCAGATATCCAGTTTGCATCACTGTACCCTTCTAGTACAGCTGGATATCTTGTGTAGTGCACACCATAATTTAAGGTGTATTTCAAATACCTTAAAACCCTAACTATTGCCTTCCAGTGGTCTTCCCCTGGGTTACTTGTGTATCTACTCAGCTTGCTGAAAGAATATGCTATGTCTGGTCTTGTGCATTTCATTAGATACATAAGACTGCCAATTATCTAAGAATACTCTAATTGAGATATGTCATTCTCTTTATTTTTAGTGAGATATAAATTTACATCAACAGGTGTTTTCACTGGACTATCATCATATCTCCCAAATTTCTCAAGTTCCTTCTTAATGTAGTGTGATTGAGATAAGACAAGTCTATTAGATGTTCTAGTAATCTTGATTCATAGTATCAAATCTGCAACACCTAAATCTTTCATGTCGAACTTACTATTCAACATCCTTTTGGTGGCTTTAATGATATCATTATTGCTACCCATAATGAGCATATCATCAACATAGAGACATACAATGACATAGCCACTTGTGGTATTCTTGACATACACACACTTGTCACATTCATTGATTTTAAACCCATTTGACATCATTGCATTGTCAAATTTCTCATGCCATTACTTTGGAGCTTGCTTTAATCCATACAAGGATTTGACAAGTCTACACACTTTCTTTTCTTTTCCAGGAACAATAAACCCTTCTGGTTGTTCCATATAAATATCTTCATTCAATTCACCATTCAAGAATGCAGTTTTAACATCCATTTGATGTATCTCTAGGTTATACAACGTTACAATAGCAATTAACATTCTAATGGATGTTATTCTTGTAACTGGTAAATATGTATCAAAATAATCTACACCTTCCTTTTGTTTGTAACCCTTTATAACAAGTCGTGCCTTGTGCTTGTCAATAGATCCATCAGCTTTCATTTTCCTCTTGAATATCCATTTATATCCTAGAGGTTTACAACTAGGTGGAAGATCCACCAGTTCCTAAGTATGATTTTGTAGGATGGATTCAATTTCACTATTGACAGCCTCTTTCTGATGGAATATGAACAATGTAAAAACAAAACAAACTGGTGGATTCCCGTAAGGGTGTTTATCACTTGAGAGAAAGAAATAACGTTAAGAATAAATTATAATCATCAACAGTTCTATTTATATTAGAACTGTCAAGAGTTGCAACTTCTTATAATTTATTAACTTCCAATAACCGCCAGTAACCGCCAATTGATTATTGGCAGTTATTTGGATTTCTTTATTCTCAAAGGAATAGCCAACCACCAAAAGGCTAGGCTATAGTATATGAGTGTCCACACTTATTATGGTGTGATTACTCTTATGCTTTCATCTCCCACTTGATCACACTATAAAGTGAAATCGCATGAGCTAGTTGGTATATCAACCTGGTACCAATAATAAAACCTATACCAACTCTCATCTGTATAAACCATACAGATCGGCGTCAGAAGATGACTATTCTCTTGTGTGCACACTTTCCTTGTCATCCATTCTGACCGTACCTATCTTTGTATATTATCAAACTGATATTATACTCCAGGTGACTTTCAAATCACTATCTTTCAAGTGACCGGCATCAATCTTTATGGATGGGAAAAACAGTCCATACCCATACCATCATTGACGACTTCAACCGCATGTATTTAATAATACATCGACCTGCGCTGAAATTTCCACAAGTACTTCCTAGAATTTTCTCAAATGACCTTATCAGCATCTTTCACTAACCAAGCGTGGATATTACCCAGTTCACATGATGCATATAATGGACTTTACAACCATGTGATTTGTGACTTCTCATTCCCGTTAATGATTCTATTGTAATTATTCCTGACCAATATTCTATATTGCAAGAGCTGCATTTGATCGTTCTCCTAGGCGTCCCCAAGTCCATCCGATCTTGCAAAACCATGTAACTCGACTGAATTACCTTTCAGTCTCATACCTGTTACATGCACTCTGAATTGGTTCAGAGTCAATCCCTTAGTCATGGGATCGACCATCATGTCAGCTGAGGGAACAAAATGGACTTTTATTTCCCCTCTTTCCACTATATCTTGAATATAGTGATAATTGACGTCAATGTGTTTGCCTTTCGAACTATTTGCTCCGCTCTTAATCAATGAAATAGCGGACTTATTATCGCAAAACACATTTACCGATCTATCTTGCATATCAAGTTTCAGACTATCTACGAAACATTTGATCTAGACTGCATTGTTGACCGCTATGTTACATGCAATGTACTCAGCTTCCATTGTATACTTAGCAACATAACTTTGTTTCTTACTTAGCCAAGAAACCGCTGTTCCACCAAACAAGAACACATATCCACTGGTTGATTTTTTATCATTCGTGTCTCTAGCAAAATCAGCATCAGTGAATCCTTTTATCTCCAAACAATAATTTTTTCAGTCTACAAACTTTTCCTTCTTGGCCCTTTATTTGAAATCCATCTAGTTGATCCATGTAAATCTTCTCTTTTAAGTCCTCGTTAAGAAAAACAGTCTTAACGTCCAGCTGATGTAGTTCAAGGTCTAGTCTTGTAGTAACAACCATGATTATCTGGACTGAAGCAAACTTGGCCACTAGTGAATATGTATCCACAAAATCCACACCTGGTTGTTGAGTATATCCTTTAGCCACTAACCTTGCCTTGCATTTATCTAAAGATCCATCAGTTTTGTACTTCTTTCTCATTACCCACTTCCATCCAACAGGTTTTCTACCTGCAGGCAATTCTGTTAAGTCCCAAACTTCATTTTTGGATATTGAATCCAATTCTTCATGCATTGCCTTAAGCCATTGTTCAGCATCATGACTTTCCATTGCTTTCGCAAAATTTGTAGGATCATCTTCAATAGCAACAACTTTGTTTTCCATTAGATAGTAATCTTTTAACATTGAAGAAGGTCTCCTTTGCCTTTTTCTCCCACTGTCATCAGCATCTATACTTGGCATTGCAGGTTCAGGACTTGTTCTTTTTCTCCCACTATTCTCAAGATCTTTATCAGAAAAAACTGATACTTGAGGATCTGATTCCTCAGATTCTGCATGAAGTAACTTCTTGATCTGCTCCAGTGGTGTGATTAATTTAGTATCTTCTATGAATACAACATCTCTGCTTTCAATTAATCTTTTATTTGAGTGGAAAAACCTATATCCGCTCCCATTTTCCACATATTCGATAAGCTTGCATTCCCAAATTTTATCTGTAAGCTTGTTTCGTAGAGGCTTTGGTATAAGTACATGTGCTTTGCAACCCCACACTTTGAGATTAGTCATGTCTGGTTGGTGTCTAAACCAAATTTCAAAAGGTGTCAAAGGTTTGGACTTTGTCTTGACTCTGTTTAAGATATATGTCGCAGTTGATAGAGCTTCCTCCATAAAAACAATTTGAAGATCAGCATAAGCCATCATAGATCTCATCATGTCCATGAGAGTCCTATTTCTTCTTTCGGCAATTCCATTTTGCTGTGGCTTATAGGGTATAGTGTATATGTGTCTAATTCCCATTTCTTTACAGAATTGGTCAAAAGCCTCATATTCACCACTCCTATCATTGTTTAAGCTTTTGATTGATCTTCCCAATTGATTTTCGACTTCTAATTTAAAAACTTTAAATTTCTCAACTGCTTCTGATTTGTATTTTAGTAAGTAAATATATCCGTATCTAGAATAATCATCTGTGAAAGTTACAAGTATTCCATTCCTCGATGAGTTTTGGTTCTAATGGACCACAAATGTCAGAGTGGACAATTTCAAGTAAATCTGATGATTTCCAACATTTTGAAAATGGTTTTGCAGTCATTTTTCCTTTTATACATGGTTCACATGTATGAAAATCATCAAGATTTATTTGAGGTATTAATCCACTTTTACTCATTCTCATCATTTTCTGTTTATTGATGTGACCTAAACGTAAATGCCATAAATAAGTATTATTTAAAGCATTTGACACATTCAAATAATCAGAAATGGAATCTTTATTAATATCACACTTGAGTAAATACATACTATCTACTTTCACACCAGATACAGATATATGACCCTTACTAATAAACACACGACCAGACTTCATCTTAACTTCAAAGCCTTTTTCGTCCAACACAAGGACAAAAATTAAGTTTCTATGAACGCTAGGCATATATAGCACATTATTCAACACAATAACAGAATCACCAATGGAGAATTTGCACCTACCTTCTCCAAAGACATCACTGTAGGTGTTGTTTCCCATGTACACTCTGTGTTCGCCCAATTGCTTCTCCTTGAGATCAACGAACAGTTTACGATTTCTTGCAATGTGCTTTGTGGTAGCAGAATCAACCCACCAAGATGTTGGAGGAGACTCTATGACCAATGCTTCAGTGATGGTCATGGCAATCTCCTTGCCTTTGTTCTTGGGCCTTTTGTTCAGTGGACAGTTGTTCTTGTAATGTCCTTTTTCACCACATTGATAACAAACATCTTGAGGCTTGTATTCTTGTCTCGGTTTCCTTGTCCATTGTTTCTTAAATCACTTGTGCTTGAATTTGTACTTGGGCTTGAATTGAGTTGCATGTGAAGATTGTGCCATCATCAAACTACTTGATGCATTATCTCTTTTCCTTCTCTTCATCCTATCTTCCTCGAGCATCAACAATACAGAAAGTGTAGTCATTGCAAGTTCTTTGCCCGAATGCATCAAGGATGTGATTACGTGATCCCATGATGGAGGAAGACTGTTTAAAACAACAGTGACTTGCATTTTGTCTGAAAGAGTGTGCCCAACATCTGCAAGTTTTTTTGCAATGAGTTCCAATTGGTTCACATGATCTCCAACAACATCACCCTCATTCATCTTGATATTGTTGAATTTATCCAACAACAATTGTATTTGAGTGTCGGATCGACACCCAT
Organism: Fagus crenata; assembly: GCA_014362285.1. Taxonomy (NCBI): domain Eukaryota; kingdom Viridiplantae; phylum Streptophyta; class Magnoliopsida; order Fagales; family Fagaceae; genus Fagus; species Fagus crenata. The sequence continues at coordinate 8,283 of BKZX01016589.1, forward strand.
ATTTTGTTTCCAAAGCATCCACCATTTCTTTTGCTATTGGGCTTTCTTCGAATAAAGGAATGATATTGTCTTTCATGTGGTGCAGCATTGAAGCTTTTGCAAGTGCATCATCCTCATCCCACTTCTTCCTTAATTTTTCAGTTTCTTGATCATCATTTTGATCAGGTTTTGTTGTAGACAAAGTATATAATGTCTTATCATGTGTTAAAAGATAAGATATGTGACGTCTCCATGCTCTATAATTAATTCCATTAAGTATAGGGATTCTCGATGAATCAATGGAATTTTTAGTAACCATTGTTTACACAATTTTTGGAGACAATATCACAATACAATAAATACTTTAATACAACACACCGCACTTTTAATTATAGCAAACCACACCAAACTATAATTAAATAAATAAAACACACCAAACTGAAAAATAAACACACTAAATATGCTTATGGATAATAGTGCCTTCCCTGATTCTTATAGGGGTTCCCACGAGGATATGCTTGATCACCACAACTTGAATCAGAATGGTAAGGACTTTGTCAAAATCCTTGACTTGATTGAGAACTTTCCCCCTTTTGAAACTTTTTGTAGCGAAAATGAGGATTTGGATACCCTCTAAAATAATTCTCCTCGTTATTCTGATCGTAATGATGCTTGAATGGCCCAAATCAGGTTTCAGATGGCTAGAAATTCCCAAATTTGAGTTTCTAGTCCAAACCCAATTCTAAAATGGGTGGTTCGGGTCGAATTGGATGGTCACGCGGGTCAAACCACGTGCTCGCGGGTCACGCTTGTGGATCGGATCACCACAATACGGGTCACGCTTGTGAGGAGAGAGATGCGGGCGGGTCAAGGCGCGGGCCGAATCTGTGCAAATACGCGGGTCGCATTTAAGAGAGGATGCATGGGGGTCTAGTGTTTCACGGACCAGGTCGTGCACCTCGCTCCACGGGTCGCGCGTGTGCCTGGGCAGTTCCAGAAATTTGATCTGGAATTGAAAAAAAAAAAAAATATATTCAAATTGGTTCCAGAAACTTCCTTGCCCTTTAAATTTCCAGAAATCTCTTCAACTTTTCCCAAATCACGTCAGATCCAACTTGATTAAAAAACTTCAATATTTTCCTTACAGCACTAGTAACATCACTGAGAAAATTTTCTACAGTGAGAATATTTTTCTCTTCACTGATTTTTCAAAAAATCTCTTCCAATATTTTTCTTCTTTCTCTCTTATTCCACCATGAAGGCTCTGATACCACTGATGGAATATGAACAATGTAAAAACAAAACAAACTGGTGGATTCCCGTAAGGGTGTTTATCATTTGAGAGAAAGAAATAACGTTAAGAATAAATTATAATCATCAACAGTTCTATTTATATTAGAACTGTCAAGAGTTGCAACTTCTTATAATTTATTAACTTCCAATAACTGCCAGTAACCGCCAATTAGTTATTGGTAGTTATTTGGATTTCTTTATTTTCAAGGGAATAGCCAACCACTAAAAGGCTAGGCTATAGTATATGAGTGTCCACACTTATTATGGTGTGATCACTCTTATACCTTCACTTTCCATAGAGGAGCCTCTAGCATGGATATTGCTTCCTTGAAACTTTGAGATTCGTCTTCTAACATAAAAGTTAGAAAATCTGAACCAAACGTTTTCGACATTTTTGTCCTTTTACTACGTCTAGGCTCAACCTCATTCATTTCTTTCATCAACTCTTGATCATGAGAGGTACTAGACTTAGACTCCAAATTCCTTTTAAGGGAATTTGTTTCTTGTGTAGGTTTACATGGAAATATTTTCTCAAAAAATGATGCATTCCTAGATTCAATAATTGTATTCACATGCATGTCAGGAATATTAGATTTATGAATCAAAAATCAATATGCACTACTGTTATAGGCATAACCAATGAAAACACAATCAATTGTTTTTGGTCCTATCTTTATCTTTTTAGGAATAGGAACCGCCACTTTAGCCAAGCACCCCCACACTTTTAAGAATTGATAAGAAGGCATTCGACCTTTCCATAATTTATAAGGTGTCTTGTTTAATTTCTTTTGAGGCAACTTGTTGAGAATATAATTAGCGGAAAGAATAGCTTCCCCCTAAAGTTCTGTGATAAACCAGAACTTATCAGCATAGCATTCATCATCTCCTTCAAGGTTCTATTTTTCCGCTCAGCAACTCTTTTTTGCTGAGGTGAATAGGGTGCAGTGGTTTGATGAACAATACCATGTTGTGAACAAAACTCACCAAAAGGTAATTCATATTCCCCACCTCTATCACTCCTAAGAACCTTTATCTTTTTATTGAGTTGATTCTCAACTTCTTTCTTATAATGAATGAAACTCTCTAATGCCTCATCCTTGCTCCTTAGCAAGTACACACAACAGTACCTTGTGCAATCGTCTATGAATGTGACAAAATATTTCCGACCTCCTCTAGTTTGAACAAATTTCAAATCACATACATCACTATGTATTAATTCTAGAGGATCACTACTTCTTTCAATGGAATGAAAAGATGTTCTCGTTAATTTAGCCTCCACACAAGTTTCGCATTTACGATTAGTATCAATTTGAAATTTTGGCAATAAATTTAAATTGATTAATCTATACAAAGTTCCAAATTAACATGACCCAATCTTCCGTGCCAAACATTAGATAACTCAAGCAAATAGATAGAAGATTTGTTCTTATTTTCATTAATAGGAACAATGGTCATCACATTCATTTTGAAAAGCCCATCGCTTAAATACCCTTTTCCCACAAGCATTTCACTCTTAGTGAGTAAGAATTTGTCAGACTTAAAGACCAACTGAAAACCATTCTTGCTTAACAAAGAACCCGAAACAAGGTTCTTGCGAATGTTTGGCACATGCAGCACATCATTGAGGGTCAGTTCTTTTCCAGAACTCATCTTTAGGACCACCTTTCCCTTTCCATCAACTTTACAAGTCGAGGAGTTTCCCATGAAAAGTTGTTCTCCATATCCCACAGATTGATATGTAGAAAACATTTTCTTGTTTGAACATATATGACGAGTAGCCCCAGTGTCCACCCACCATTCATTGGTATTTTTTACCAAATATATTTCAAACACTTGTTCGATAAACATTTTATTAAACAAAATTTTTATTCAAACAAAATTCTTAAAAATCAATTTAAAAGAATTCACTACCGAAATCAAGATAAGTAAGCCAAAGAAAGAATTTTATTTAAACAGTATATTCAAAGAACATTGACTGTTTGCTAAACTTAATTCTTCAATTATTTGAAAACAGAAAAGACTTACAGTGCACAGCACGTTAAAGTCATAAGAAACAGTTATATATATTATAACACCAAAACAAGAAACAGTATATTAGTTTTACAAAAATAAACCGTTTCACAATTTCAATAATACTATGCCGCACAGAGGATCACAAAATTGTTACTTTTAACTTAACGTTCCAACACGCTAACGATAAATTGAAAATTGTTGCAAAATAAATTACTAAACGAAACAGTTATCACAAGAATTTTGGGTTTGCGGTAAATAGGCCGCACAGATAGAATTCCCACAATAAAGCACAGTTTATACAACAAAATATATAAAATTGCAGAATTCTCACAAGATCACAGACAGTAATTCACAGAAATCACACAATAAAATTAATGGCAATCTGTTTTAAGATTGTTGGGTATATATTATGTAATTCTGTAAAAAGAAATAACAACAAGAAGAAGAAATTTGTCACAGTTAATAAATAATAAAAACTCACAGTGAATGCAGAATAAAAAGATCAAGTCTAGCGTTTGACGCTATCTTCTTAAAACAGATTGCGCCCCCCACACTATTAACTTAGTGGTTCTTTGAGACTCATGAACGTTTGTCTCCCAGGATAAAATGATCTTCGCACGCAGAAAAAGCACAAGCAATCTCCGTACACAACGAATGTAACAAGTGTCTCTTTCTTTCTCTTTATGCAAATGAGACTTTCAAAATTGTAAGAAATAACTAACTCAAAGCAACTTCAAAAGTTAAAAGTTTTTTTTTATTGAATGAGGGGACACTCTATTTATAGATAGAGTCACACCTCTTCAGAAAAGGTGCGAGATGAATAGTCACAACTATTTAGAAAAAACACAATATTTAGGAGGCAATTTCTCATTTACTCCTAATCATTTTTCCAACAAGAATAACTGTGTTGACTTCCGTTTTATTGACTTGGAGACAGTGCTGTCTATTTAGATTATAAATCACAGAAGTAATTTCATTCATGTTTATTCGTGTCTCTTGCAGCCAGAATGGGTGTCAAGACTTCCTTTAGGATTATCATAATTCCTATGCTTATTATCTTTTTGTTTCTCTCATCTACGTATACCATGGTGGTTGCTGAACCAAACAATGTCGTCCCACGAGCCAGTAAGTCCCTTATTCCCTACGTATGAGTGCGTGGCGCGCGTGCATGGTTTCGGGTGCGCCTAGACTGATTTTAACTTTTTCATGCACAGGTTTTATATTTACTCAATATCTTATTATGTTTGCAGAGGAAAAGAGTAGGTTGCGAGCAATTACTGTCCAAATGAAAATTGGGAGATCCCCGCTACCTCACCCTCCCACCCCGGGACATGACCCTCATAAGCCATAAATGTTGTTCAACCTGTGGGCAGGGATGCTGGAAAAATTTCCATAGCCTGATTCCCGGAAAGTATCATATATAGGTATTCTTTCTCCATAATGTAACAATGTAAAACACCATGGATCAATTGTGATCTGTTGGAATGAGTAATTTCTGAACTCAATAGATGTGTTCTGTTTTTTATAATTTTGCAAAGTCGGCCTCAAAAAAAAAAAGAAAAAAAGAAAGTCTTTTAATTGAATAAAGAAAATAAAATTGTGACGTTAATGGTAGCTTGTCTTAGTTTATCGTTTGTAATAAAGGATGGAAATCAATAAGCTAGTCTAAGACTGTGTCTTGTAAAAATGGCTACTGTGTGACTTTGATGGGGAATGTCCTGTAATAAAGTTCTTACAGTAATGAAAAGTTATAAATATTTGAGATTTAGAGATTTGAGCATACATTTCTTCGTGAACTTCATTTCATTTTCATGTTTGTAAACTTGTGTCATGTATTGCAGGTTTGTCTGCAGTTTCAGTTTTTGTATTAGAATTGTCCTTGGCGTCTCTTGTTCTTGCGGTAGCATGCATTGTGAATCTTATGATGATTACAACATAAAAATTGCACAAGAGATATACGATCCGAGAAGCAATATAATGCACGAAAAAGCTCACATATAGACACAATAACAATCACAACAGCAAACCTCACAGAAAACCTCAAATCTCAGACGCAAAACAACACCTTTCAAACCCATCGCTCAAAATCAATATCAATACCTGATTCACGATCTCAATATATCCCATCGCACTCGTAGCTGGGCCTTAAACACCACCGTGCATCCCATGCTTACAATTAACTTTCTCATGAGCCAAACAGATTTATTACCAAAAAGAAGAAATATAAAATCGAGGATGAAGCAACGAAATTAGAAGATCTAAACTATTTGGTAGCTGATAAAAATAAAGGAAAGCAAATGAAATTTTGAGTGTGTTAGTACGAGAATTGAAATAAATGACTGGTCATACGAGTTGGCAAGGGAACCAGTAAAATGATGACACATAGGCTAAACAATAGCCAACGCATATCCAAGCAGGAGATGACACGTGAACCAATGGAGGCATAGCACGTAGATTCAAGTAAAAGGTGGACCACAAACTAATCAGATGATGGCACGTAGATAAAGTAACTGGCTAGACCAAGGGCCAATCATAGAGAAGCACGCGGGTCAATCAAGGAATAACACGTATTTGATCTTTTACATAGCCACACAGATGACATTTGGCAAGTAAAAGGCACACATAATACACGTTTCGAGATTATCTAACAGAAAGACCACGATCGAAGCAGTTGAACATGAAACAGGAGCTATTTTCATGGGATTTGAAGAGAAGATCAAGGGATAGAAATATAACTGTTAGAATTGACTTATAAATAATAAACCCAATTGTATCTAAAGGGGACACGCAAAAACACACACTTAGGCAAATTCAAATAGCACTTGTTAGACTAGTTAAGAGAGCCTTTGATTGTAGCTTCCAGTATCTCATTTACATGCTTGTAAGTACTCTTTCAGTTAACTAAGAATGTCTCATTTATGTTGTTACTTGATTTGACACTCTAGTTACCTCGATCGCATTATATGTTACTTCAACTTAGGCGTAGTTACCTCGATTAGCAATAGTTACTTTAGACTTAGCTTAACTTAGTTTAGTTTAATCAATTAGTTACTTTAGACACCTCGATTAGCTTAAATAGTTAGTGTAATTAATTAATTAGGTACTTTAAACTACTTAGACCTTGCTAATTTAATTAGATAATCCCTTAGTTTAGTCAATTAGCATAGTTAACTTAATTAATTGGTACTGTTCTGTTACTTCCATTAGCTTAAATATTTTCATTCTCTTTTCTTACTCGCATTTTATTTTAAGTCCTTTGGGTAAAGGCAAGCACCGAGCCTACAAGTCTTTTAGATTCGAAGTTAGATTGTGGTTCTAAGTTTGCTTTAAAGGCACTAGACCCTCGATCGAGCATAGTTCTTTGTTTCCTTCAAACAAATTGGCGATCATTCCTTGTAAATTCTAGTTTGACAACAAACAGAGTGACTAAAACAGAGGAGCCAAATCTGAGATTCGAAACTTACCGATGAGGGATGGAGTGAACCCGGAACTGAGAACGTGAATATTCCGGAGACACTCGGGCAATCAAGAACTGAGAAATCTGGAGAGAGAATGACAAGGATTTGAATAAATTATCTGAGGATAATTTTGTAATTACACGTCATTTGAGTTTTTATTTATAGGGTTAAATACATTTTTGGTCCTTAACGTTTACCTAAGCTGCATGTTTGGTCCCTGACGTTTCAAATCAAAGCACCATTTGTCCTTTCGTTAGTCACAGTTAATTTGGTGTATACATGACTAACGAAATGATGATGTGGATGTTTTTTAAATGATGTGAATTTTTTATTTTTTTTTCATTGACAACTAGGATATGACATGACATAACTATTTAAAAAAAAAAAACCCAAAAAATTAATCCAACCCAAATTAAAATTTACCCCACCCAAA
>BKZX01016601.1:0-11839 GCA_014362285.1 Fagus crenata
CACTACATTTATTTGGGGATAGAGCGAGAAGTCAATTCATTCACCTCTGCTAGTAGCTTCTCGTACTGCTTCTGCAGCTTATCAATGGTCTTGCTCTGCTCTGTGGACCGGATTACCAAATCATCAGCATAAAAATCCACGAGCGCCTTCAGCCTTTTGTTATCCTCCTTGACCTCCCCTACCTTTTTCTTACTCTCCTTCAGCAACCTTTGTAAAATGGTGATTTGAGAACGCAGCGTTTTCACTTCAAGATTCCTAACATGAAGACGACGTCCCATGTTAGAAACAGTGGCAACACACTGAATTGTGAGTGCCATTGAGTCATTTATTATTTGTGAGTCAGTCCTCCCAACTAAAACCTTTGTATCCTCCGGTGTACAAAGACCTGCAGCTACTGTGATGGCAGTCACACCATTCAACATCACTGAATCAGTTACTGACACAGGGCCATTAGCTGAAAGGAAGTAAGGACGCCAGACTTCTGGCATCATGCTAGGTGTATCATTTAGATTAATTGCTTCTGGTTTATTTTGAGAAGAAGAGGAAGCCATTCTAGAAAATCTAATAAGAGATTAAGCTAAAAGTTTAAAAATGATGAAGTTCATCGAAAATTAGTGTGTGTTAAATAAACCTCAGATTTTTGAACACCAGCCTGTACCTATCATCCAACTCCCGAGATTTTTCTTCAAAATTCAACGTTAAAATCTCGAGATTTAACGTATACGGAAATATCACTAACTCAGAACTCGATGCGTCGACAAGATCTTTTTTTCTGAAAAAGCATATTTTTTTTTTTTCAAACTTCCTGAATTATTGGTGTCTCTGGCGTGCGCAATTGGATAAGTCAGACACGTAGCGTTTTCTGAACCGTTCATTCACACTCATGACACGTAGCAAAATTTGAACCATTCCTTCAAACAGTGTGTATGTCCTATAAATTCGCTTCACCTCTCCACTACATATTCACACCTCTCAGATAATTTTTCTCTCATTCTTTAGATAAAACTCTAAGAGGATGCAGCATCACTTAGAGATTCATAAAATCAAATACTTGATCTTCTCAGATAGAAACAAGATTATTATTGATCAAGTTTCCATGAAGTAAGATTATTATTGATCATGCTTCTCGGTTGAAGTACCCCTCTCATACACCAGGCTGATGGGAAGATCTTTGGCATACACTCCAAATATATCTTCCTCATCCAAATCATCCCGTTCATACAACTGTTGATACGCCTAAATCTTTGTATGATAAAAAGAGTGAGTACGTAATATATGGGCATCATCCTATGTCCTTTCCGGATTGCTTAAATCATCGGCATTTTAGGCATATGGCAAGGGACATCATATCCTTTCCTGAAGCATCTTCAACCGAATCCTCAATCCAACCGAACCACTAGGATGAATAATCTTACAAATATGTTATATTCGTTGATTGTTCTATGTTTGAACTAAATCAAAGGAGAAATATTTTTTTTGTTTAATTATGGTTGTTTAAAATGTTGAGTGATGTTTGGAGATATTGAATATAATATTTATTTTTGATAATGCCAAGGGGGAGAAAGATATGACATTTTTTGAATATGACATTTTTGAATCTATTGGTGAATTATCATATCTTGCAATAAAATGCGCATATATATTGATTGCTTGATAATACTTAAATGACAAATTGATCTATGCATAAAGATAAGGGGAGATTTAAAAATCTCTAATATAAAGATATTCATTATTTTAGGGGGAGCTTTTCAAGAAAAGCTTCAAAATCATAAATCGTATAAAAATATCATATCATATGTGTCATCATAAAAAATGGGGAGATTGTTAGCCTCAAGGTTTCAATACTTATTAATTGGCTAATTAATCTAAGGACATTCATGTAATTTTGATGATAATCATGATTTTAAGTTATTCATAAATGATATTTTCATATGAACTAACGATTTATGTTTAAAGCATAATGTTGACTATTGATTTTGTTACCCAAATATCAACCTAAGAGGGGGGTGATTTAGGTTGAGGCAAACTTTTTCGATTTAAATGCGGAATTAGAAAACTATTTTCAATTAGAAAAAATTGATTAAACAAATTTAAGAACACAATTCAATTGCAATATAGATATGATAGGAAATCAAGCACAAGTATATATAAGCAATTGAATAAGTAAAAGATAGAGATAGAGAAAATCAAACACAATGATTTTTATCGAGGTTCGGCTTCCCCGCCTACGTCCCGGCCTCAAGATCACTTCTCGAGGATTCCCAAATTCACTAATTTGACAATCTTCTTTCGGGTGAAGATCAAAACCGTTACAAATCTTCTTTACACGGTGAAGAGTAACCACCGAGTGAAAAATCATTTTCACTCCTTAGGATTTATACCAAAACCCACAAATCTTCCTTACAAGTTGAAGAGTAACCATCCAGTGAAAAATCCTTTTCACTACTTAGGATTTATACCAAAACCCTAACAAAATACTCACAGGTTTCAACAAAGTATTTGTTGTACAAGATAAGGCTCTCTCAAAGAGTAATTGTACACAAGATAAGGCTCTCTCAAAGAGTAATTGTACTTAGGATTATTGAGGATCACATTCAAGACCATCCTAGTTGAACTACCATTCACAATTCTATTATGATGTGTTAATTACTTTTTATAAATGTACCACATGTATAAATTTATCATAAAATATTCTAATGAAATATGCCATTATTTAGTAACCGACCTCATTATTGAACTAGAAAATGATGAAGGTAAAGTCAAATTAGGCATGAGCTGTGAAATAATAACACCAAGATTGGTCTAGTTGATCCTAAAACCTCATGAAATCCTTAAGACTGTAAGTTTGAAATTTCAAACCAATATTTTGTGATCACTCCTAAAGAATTTCTCCTTGTTCCTAAAGACTTATGTAAGAAAAAGCAAAAAAAAAAAAAAAAATGGCCCTTAATCTTAATAACTATTTTTTTTAGTGGACTTTAAAAAACCCTTACGCAGTTAAGAATTCCCCCTCCCGGTAATCGTTGAAAGATGAAACCTTCCGTGTTTAGATTGGAACTAATTAATCATTGGACCCTCACCTTTTACTTCCGTAGCAATTCCTCCCTTTTATGTCATTCCTAAAACTCATAAGATATAATCTTCTCTTTCTCCATGTTAGAATGGGAGGGATTACCCCCTAGGGCACATTTTGGTTACGTTTTCATTACTGACATTTTGGTTACGTTTTTATTACTGAAAATAGTTATTCATTAGGAATGACTATTATTTAATATATAAATAATCAAACTTTATTAAGTTAGACTTCAATTTTCTTTTTTATAACCTTCGGTGTCCAGGCTAACGTTTCGTAGATACGCGCACCTCGACTAATCTCAGGAGGACACGCAACACCCTACTAGCACGTGTACCACAATAGCCGTAAGTTTTGCCTTGTGTAGGTAGCCCTAAGAAGACTCAAACTAGTGACCATTAAGGAGCACATCCAAGGTCGAACCGGTTGAGATATCCCTCAGGATTTAAGTTAGACTTTAAATTAATAAACCAAGTAGTCGTTAACCCATGTAACATGTGAAAAAAAATTATGGAGAAACATTTATAATGATACATATTTAAATATATGTTAATAAATATAAAAGTCATCGTTAGAAAATATGCAACATAAATTTATTTAGAAAACAAGTCATTCATAATTTAATTAAATTTTAGGGAAATTATATTGCCACACCAACTTTTGTTATTTCCACACCAATAACACCGGCCAAATTTTATCATTTGCAGTTTGCTATCTAAACAATGTTGTGAAAATATTATGAAAACATTGTGCTTTTACTTGAAAACAAAATTAAAAAATATGTAGTATAATGATGATGTGTACAAATATAGGCTTTTAAAAGCTTACGTGGCATCATAAAAATTCACTAAAATGAAAAATAACTAATTTCTTTGAAACAAAATTAGGGTATTTTGAACATATACCTTATAAAACTTGGTACTACGTTAGTGAGACAAATGATGACCAGTCCCACCTTTCTGTCCTGAATTGAGATCCTCTAGAGTTTCTAGGATACTTTACAAGATAAAGTTTTTTAAATGTCAACATTTCATTTAAAATAAGGGATAAGATGTTGCCACGTCATCAATCCAATACAAAAACCTAAATTAGTATTTCAAATGAATTAAAACACTTCTCAACTGCTCACGTTTATCAAACACCGTTTATCTTTATTCTTTTGTTTTGTCGTTTCTCTCTTTTCTCTATAACAAATATCAAGGACTTTAGGCCTATCAGCTTAGTAAGAGGGGTTTACAAAATTTTGTCGAAGATCTTGGCAAATCGAATGAAATCGATGCTGCCCAAACTGATCTCTACTTCTCAGAATGCTTTTGTGCAAGGAAGACAGATCATTGACTCTGTCCTAATTGCGAATGAGATCTTGGATAGTCGATTGAAACAAGGTAACCCGGGTGTTTTATGCAAATTAGACATTGAGAAGGCTTACGATCACGTGAATTGGGATTTCCTATTATGTTTGTTAGGAAGATATGGGTTCTCTAGGCAATGGTGCAGCTGGATTCGATTTTGTATATCTACTGTCCGTTTTTCTATCATCATCAATGGTTGTCTTCAAGGATTCTTTGTGAGTTCACGAGGTTTACGACAAGGAGACCCACTCTCTCCCCTGCTGTTTGTGATAGTTATGGAGTCGTTGAGTCAATTGATGGATCATGCCACTAGTAGGGAGTATATTTCAAGCTTTTCAATAGGAACTGCTGAAAGGAATTCAATTATGATATCGCACTCATTGTTTGCGGATGATACACTAATTTTCTGCAATGCTGACCCTTGCCAATTAGAGCACCTTCGTGCCGTTTTCACCTGGTTTGAAGCAGTATCTTGACTAAAAATAAATTTAAACAAGTCGAAGATGGTTCCCGTGGGAAATGTCCCTTCTATAGAGGAGTTAGTGGCGATTTTGGGATGTAAAGTGTCAACGTTGCCAATGACTTGGGGTTGCCTTTGGGAGCTAAATTTCATTCTCCAAGTATTTAGGATCCAATTATTGAGAAGATGGAGAGAAAATTAGCAGGATGGAAACGATTATACTTATCTAAGGGAGGTAAGCTCACTTTACTTAAGAGTACCTTGTCGAATTTACCAACTTATTTCCTCTCTTTTTTTCACTTGCCGGCGGGGGTGGCAGTTAGGTTATAAAGGATCCAAAGAAATTTCCTTTAGAGTGGGTTGGGGGACTCTCATTCAACTCATTTGGTTCGATGGGCCCAAATTTGTAACCTTATACAAAATGGTGGGTTGGGAGTGAAAAACTTGCGTAGATTTAACCAAGCTCTCTTAGGTAAATGGCTTTGGCATTATGGGACAGAACGGGAGGCATTATGGAGGTAGATTGTGGAAGTGAAGAATGGTAGCCTTTGGGGTAGATAGTGTTCCGATGTTGGCAAGGGATCTTATGGGGTGAGCCTTTGGAAGTTTATCAAGCGGGGTTGGGATTCCTTTTTCCCCTTGCTGTCATTCAAAGTGGGAGATGGGAGTAGGATGTGTTTTTGGCAAGATGTATGGTGTGGTGTATCATCTCTAAAGGAAGCTTTTCCAGGGTTATTTTTTATTTCTGAAAATAGGGATTCTTTTGTGGCTGAGCTGATGTCCTTTAGACATGGTTCTTTGCATTGGGAGCTGAAATTCTCAAGAAATATCCAGGATTAGGAGTTGGAGTCTATGACTTCTTTTCTAGAAGTAGTTTACTCTGCTTCTGTAGAGGGTCATGGGGTTGATACCCTTTGCTGGAAGTGGAAATCAAAAGGGGTTTTTTATGTGAATTCCTTTTATCGATGTTTGAACCCCCCTTTTACAATGACTTTTCCTTAGAAAGGCATTTGGAAACCCGAAGTACCCCCACGGGTAGCTTTCTTTATGTGGATTGCTGCATTAGGAAAGATTCTCACGACTGAAATTTTGAGAAAGAGAAATATTGTAATTGTTAACTGGTGTTGTATGTGTAAGGCTGTCGGAGAAACTATTGATCATCTTTTTATTCACTACCCAATGGCTAAGGAGTTATGGGATGGGGTGTTACATCACTTTAAAGTTAGTTGGGTACTGCCAAGTCAAGTTAAAGAGCTGATCGAAGGTTGATTTGGGGGGCTACCTAAGCATAGGCTTTCGAGGATTTGGAACATTGTCCCTCACTACCTAATGTGGAGTTTATGGAGGGAGCAAAAGCTTAGAACGTTTGAGGACGGTGAGAAAAGTCTTACTAACCTGAAGATGTAGTTCTTTCGCACGTTATTTGAGTGGACACAAGCCATGAACTGCTTCTCTTTTTCTTCTTTTTATGATTTTCTCATCTCTTGTAATTCTTTATTTTTTAGCACTCCTAGTATACGTCTAGTATTCTGGTTGGGCTAGTTTCTCAATAAAATTTTATTATTTATCAAAAAAGCAAACATCAACACAACAAAAATCATGTCATTCTCTTCAATAAAATCATTAATCCAAACACTCCTTCTCATTCTTAAATTTTTTAGATCTTTTTAACTCATAAATGGAGCAAACATACCTTGTATCCATTTGCCTTTCAACAGTTATCCATGGGCGATTTTAAGAGTTTGAATTTAATAGATCTACCATTTGGGAATAAAAAGATTGAGAAATTTGTAAATAGAGAAAAAAAAAATACATAAAAGAAATAAAGTTTCTTCTCTAGCAATGAAGTTTGGCGGTAGTCTTTTAGATTTTAGGGATGAAAATGGCAGGATGTGTTTGTGTTAATGTTTGCTATAAAGAAAAGAGATAAACGACAAAACAAAAAATAAAAAGAAGCGACATTTGATAAACGTTAGCAGTTTTTCTTTTTTAGAACAGATAAACGTTAACAGTTAAGAAGTGTTTTAATGCATTTGAAATACTAATTTAAGTTTTTAGTAGTGGATTGATGATGTGACAATATCTTAACCCTTTATTTTAAATAAAATGTTAAGATTTAAAGAACTATACCTTGTAGTGTACCCTAAAAACTCTAGAGGATCTGAATCCTTCTGTCCTCACCCAACACCATGGCTCCACCTATCTTTGTACATACCAAATATTGGTGTCAAATTTTGTTATGAGATACCAAGTAACCCACAGTTGTAAAAACAAATATCCCAATTAAGGATAAAAAGGGAAAAGAAAAAAGAGAAATGATCCCTCGTATTATTTTTTTTTTTCTTTTGAGGAATTGCCTCGTTAATGTTCAATTTCATTGGACATATGCAATTGTGGAAGTTAGAAATTAATCAAAACATATTAAGGAAATTAAGATCACTCCGGATAGACTGAAATGGCCGAGCTGATTTCATTGGTGTAATCTATAAGAGGGATCAAAGCCTCGTTAGAGACCAATTATCCAAACAAATTGGATGAACGTAGTCTCTCCGTTGGTAAAGTCAGTGTATGATTATAAGTGATTAAGGAAAATAACAGCTCTTTTATGTTCAAGTGTTCATTACCTTCCTTCTTAGGCATAGTTCTCGTATTTATAAGCACTAAGGCCTTGCATTTCCCGCCTGAAAACTTCTCCTGGAATTTGGGATATGGGATCAAGTGCTAGGGGATGTTTGTCTAGAGATATTAGGTTTGAGAGGGCGGCATCAATCACACCTACTTAGCTTTCTTAGGCACATTTAGTGTTGAATGTACCCAATGAAACACATTGAATGCCTTACGGCCAAATGAGACCTAATTGGAAAATTATTTAGTAGTCCAAGATTACAAATAAATGCGTAGTCCCCCTCTCACATGAATGGTGGGTCCTACTATGAATTTAATTAGTGAGACCCATAGTTATGTGGTGGGACTTACCACTTATGTGAGAGGGGGACTACGCATTTATTTGTAGTCTTGGATTATCGAATAATCACTCGACCTAATTATAATCTCATCAATGGAAAATTATTAAATAGTCCTGGACTACAAATAAATGCGTAGTTCTCCCTCTCACAGAGTGGTGTGTCTTATCATGAATTTAATTAATAGGATACACCATTCATGTGGTAGAATCTATCATTCATATGAGAAGGAGACTACTGAATAATCACTCCCCACCAACCCACTAACTAGCGTTTAATGTTAGAAACACGTTGCCCTGCTGTCAATTAGTCAATCTAGTTGGGTGTGGGCGGTTCAGTAAGTTACATATGACATGGACCAAGCCAGTTCCTTGATCCAATTTGTACCGCTAAATTAGGGGTGGGCTCGAGTTGAGCGGGTCGAATTTAGGGGTAATTTTTTATCCTACCCGACAGAGTTGGGTTTGCAAAACTTCAACCCGTTGACCATCCGTTAAGGTGGTCGGATCGGGCGGTCGGTTGATCGGTTTTGGCGGGCGGGTACGATCGGGTTTATCCGGTTAACCGATCAATAAAAAAAAAAAAACAACTCAATCAGATGGTGGCGCCTATGAGAACCTCGCCCCTTTTCTCAAAGTCCGAAGCGAAAACCCTAAAATTGGTTTAATGTAATTTTGGTTTCGGTTTGGAAATTAAATTGGTAACGTGTCTCAAATGATAGGATGAAAACTTTAATGTTTTAATCGACCCTCGAGATTGAAAGTCGATGTGACATGTTGTTTGTGGAGTCGCCACTTAATTTATTTTAAAAGACAAATTAAGAAATTCCAAAGACAAGAGTAATGTAATCCCCTTTTATTCCATTTTAGAATTTGTACAATTGCTAAATGAAATAGTGTGTGTAAATGTTACAAATAAAATTCCCCTAGAATACAATCTAAGAAAATAATATTGTATGAATTTCTTAGTTACAATCTATGTAAAAAGAAAATAAAATGTTGTTGTAAGGCACTATGTATGCAAACCAAGGTTTTGGTTCGGAGGCTTGGTTACAAAATGGGAAGGTGTTAGGCACCCCATTTTGCCCGATTTACATCGGTCCTCTTATATTAAAAATGGCCAAGCATGTTGTAATGTCAATGCATGTATGTGTATGTTGTGCAAACAAATTAATTTTAATTGTCCGTGTTGTTATTATGTTGGTTGCAATATGATGTTCATGTTATAGTTGTAAGCTTAAACATATAATCATAATGAACTTGAAAATATAAACACAAGAAATTAAAACATAATGTAAGAACAATAAATTAAAGCATAATGTAAGTACACAAAAATTAAATCATAAGGGTTAGAGAACTAACCCGCATGCAAAACAAAATTAAAATCAAGTATGTGCTTCACAACTTGTGTGGTTGTGAGCTTTGTGACTCAATGACTTTAAGGATGTGTATACAATTTATGGGTTGTATGGGTAATCCTAAGAAGTGTTTGAGTATGTGGGTCGGTGAAAAAATAATTCCAAACCTAAGTTGTAAAGATGATGAAGGGTGAATCAAATCAAAATGATTTTTTCAACCTTCAAAACCTTTAAGACTTTTGGAGAAGAATTTTGGTTTAAGAAAGCTTAAGTGCAAATATTTTCCAAGTCTTGGTTCCAAAGATAATGAAGGGTGAGTTAAATCTAAAAGATTTCTCAACCTTCAAGAGCTTTAGAACCTTGAAGAGGAGGGTTTGCTTCAAAGAATTTTTCTGCTCAAAACACTCTTGAAAACTCTTTCTATTTCTCTCTAATTTTTCTCTACCATCTCCCCTCTTGCCATGAAGACCATGGTTGTATTTATAGAGAAAGGAGGGCGTGAAAGGGTCAAAGAGGGGTGGAAGGGGCTGCTTTTTTGCCCCCCACCAACTGCCTCACGTGCATGCCAACCATGCTTTGTCTCCCTTTGCTAAAAAAAGACAAAAAAAGTGCAGAAATGGGTCCAGGGACACAGTGTCGACCGGCACTGTGTTTTAAAATCCTAGTGCCGGCTGGCACTAGGATTAAATTTTTGAGTGCCGACTTAAAAATTGGAGTGCCGGTCGGCACTGTTTTGAAAAATTAGAGTGTCGTTCGGCACTCCATTTTGGGTAATTTAAAACATTTTTTTTTTTTACTTTTTTTCAACTTACCTCTTTTGGCCATACATTGTGGAACGTGCATGAGCAGAAAAAACTGATTTTTCTGTCATTCCAAAAGTATTTTTGGCATGCATGAGTGAGATATAATCCTATATATGCATGTACATTTAAGTTAACGCGGACCCGAAACGTTAAAACTTCGATTAGCGACAACTTTCTCGTTTGTGGTCCGATTTGAGTGTATGACGCGTTGTTTTGATCATGTTGATCTAAAGACTCATTTAAAATTATTTTGGTGTCAATCGGACGTCCCGAGAAAAATCAGGCCGAAACCCTAGAAATGCACGAATTTCCGTGCCGAAACGCCTGGAATCCAAATCGAGTGCATGTCGTGTCGTTGTGATCGTGTTGACCTAACGACTCGTATGAATGCATTTTTATATCAATCGGATGCCCAGAACAAACTGGGACCAAAAACCCTAAATGTGCACAGATTTCCGTGTCAGGGTCCCTTTTTTGGATTTTTAGTCCGTAAAGCCCCATGCACGTTATAATTGAAATGTAGGTAGCAAAATGAGGTGTCTACAGCACCGTGGAGGAGATGGTGGAGATTTGGCCAAAACCCGGCGATATCTCACCAGATCCGGCAAGATCTCACCAAATCCGGTGAGTTCTCATCAAATCTGGCAACCAAACTTCTCGGCACGGCAAAAACCCAAAACCAGAAAAAGAGTGAGGGTTGAGAGTGGATTTGAACGATGTCGTGGTGGTAGAGATCGACGGTGAGGTTGAGGGCGAGAGGCGGTGAGGTCGTGAGGCTGCGCCGCTGCGGTGAGAGAGAGAATGAGAGCAGGGGGTGAGAAACGGGTGGGTATGGGATTATGGGTAGTATTCATGAAAGTTTTGAGATTTATTCAATTTTGGGTACTGACCGGGTGGGTATGGGATTATGGGTAGTTAATAGTTATAGGTTTATATATATATATATATATATTATTTAATTAAATATTGTCGGGCGGGCGAGTATCCACCCGACCAAAATTCCAAAAACCATTATCTGTCTGTTATCCGGATATTTAAAATATCCGTATTCGTATCCTTCCGTATATATGCGAGCGGGCGGGCGAGCGGATCGGCCGGATTGGTCGGGCAGGTCGGGTTCCATGGTTTTTTGCCCACCCCTACGCTAAATGAGGACGTAAATTCTTCCCCTACACAATTTAAAATGTGGTAGATCTTTTGGCTGAATTAGGAGTCATTGGACAAGAGAATGAGAAAGGTCTAGAATTTAATCATTCATTGTTCTCCTCATATTGTATTTAAAAAAAAGAAAAAAAAAGCGTGCTTTGTCACTATATTCTTTGAGAATTTTGATGCCACCATTTGCTTAAATTACCAAAACTAGATTATGAATAAGATGCTAGTAGGATTGTAGCCAATCATGCATTCATGTCTTGCTTTTAACCATAAGTAACGTTGTGAGTTGTGACTAATGACATACGTTTAGATATAAAAAGAAAAAAAAGAAAAAAAAAGTCCTGGTATACATTCCAATTCCTTGTTTTTTTAGAACGCTGCTTGTCTTTTTTTTGCAAATTACAAGTTCAACCATTTTAGTACTGCCATAAATACCATACACTTATTATACTATCAATGTCAACCTTATTACAGTGAAATAAATATAGAAGAAAAGTGAAATACGCACCCGTGGAGACAACATTAAATGGCCCCCAACTCCAAGCAAGTGGACAACAAACAAACCTCCAACATTAAAGGAGCAAAGCAACTAAACCTAGGAATATTTTGGAAGATCATAGCCCCTTTTTCCTAACCAAATAGCTTAATACAACTCATTTATAAACATATTCATATT
>BKZX01016603.1:0-19594 GCA_014362285.1 Fagus crenata
TAATTAAATTTTTATTTTTAAAATTACCTGATTTAACTTGTTGTACCCTTCAACTTTGGCCAAATTTGCCAAAAAAAATATATATATTTTTTGTTTAAATACTGTTTTGGTCCTCATCTTTTCGGCTTTGTGTTAAATCAGTCTCTAACCTTTTAACTGTGTCAAATTAGTCCTCAACTTTTCAACCTTGTGTTGAAATGATTATTACCATTAAGTATTGCATGAAAAAAGCTGCGATGACTAATGGTTTATTTTTTTAATATTAAAAAATTTTAACGTGGCATGCCAACTCAGATTTAAAAAATGTAATAATAATAATAAAAACCATTCTTTTCTCATCTCGTTGATTTCTATATTTTAAATTGTTTACTCTATACTAATCAAAATCCCAATCATATTATTTATAAAAAAAATAGACACACCACCATCACCATCATCGCCAATGCCGTCAAGTCCTCTACACCATAGCTGAAAAAAAAAAAATTACAGCAACTTTACCCACCAACCACCGTCCTCGTCCTCGGATCCAAAGGACTTGTCGCAATTTTTTATTTTTCAGCATAGAAAGCCAGAGAGAGAAAGTGAGTATTCCTTGAACAACAACCTTTTGTGTGTTACATTTTCTTTCCTCTACTGTACGAATCCCACACTATCTTTCTTCTTTCACTCTTAATTCATTCACCAAATCAAACCACCATTCTCTTTCTTTTGGTTTTTTCTTCTCCTTTCTTAGTGGGTTTTGTCTCATAGGATTTGATTTCATCTGGGTTTGCTTGCTTTTTTCTTGGAGTCCTGATTTTCACATTGGCTTCTTCTGATAGACAATGTAGGCTTTATGGGTTATTTCATCGTTTTGATCTATTTCTTTATTTGGGATTCATTGTAGAGCTTGTTTTGTCTAATGGGGTGTTGAATATTTTTGCCCAAGACATTTTTATATTAGGAATTTGTCCTAATTGTGTTGGGCAATTAACGGTTACATCCTCTATCTATGTAATATTTCCGAGAATAACAATCTATTTTAGTTCTAAGTTGGACGAGGATGGTGGTTGGTGGCCGGTGAGGTTGTTGTAATTTTATTTTATTTTATTTTTCAGCGGTGGTGTAGAGCACTTGCCGGCAACGGGGAAGGTGTTGAATATTTTTATAAATAATAGGATGGTGATTAGGTATGAGTCATCTATATGAGAAAATAATGATTTTTTTTTTTTTTTTTTAATATGAGTTAGCATGCTAGGTCACAAATTTTTAATATTAAAAAAAACCGTTAGTCACATCAATCTTTTTCATTCAACACTTGACGGTAAGGACCATTTTAACACAAGATTGAAAGGTTGAGAATTAATTTGACAAAGTTGAAAGATTAGGGATCAATTTAACATAAAGGCCAAAGGTTGAGGACTAAAACGGTATTTATTTATTTATTTTTTTTATATATAGTTTATCAACCAAACATGTTGGAATAAGATCATCTTTATTTGGAAACCTCTTAATTTGTCAATTTTATGGTTCAGATTTTATCTCATGGATCTAACCGTGTATAGATTACTACATTATTTAAAATTTAATTTATTGTTTAACATTTGGAAACCTCTTCCTTAACGAGTTTTTATTGTTTTTCCCTTTATGTTGAGGTGGTCATGTTTTGTGACTTTTGTCACATTGACTTAATTGAAAGTCGTCTTTTGAAAAGGCAATTTTTAAGAAAATTTTTAAATAAAAGTCATCTTTACAAAAAAAAACATTCACGTGCTTTTTTTTTTCAAAATTAAAAAAAAAAAAAAAACACATAAAAGTTATCTTTTGTAAATATAACTTTTATATAAATTTTTTTGAAATTTTAAAATAACACGTGAAATATTATAAACAAAAAAGGTAATTAAAAAATATTCTTTTAAAAAAATGACTTTTACGCACAAAAATGTCTTTTACAAAAACAATTTACAAACGGTCTATTTTTCGAGTTAATATCAAAAGAGGTATGTTTATCGAAAGAAAAACTTTTTTTTTTTTGTGGCAAATTTGGCCTTTTAACTTTAGTGTTTAAAAGTATTTTTTATTTTTATTTTTATTTTTCAAAGAGAGAGAGAGAGAGAGAGAGAGAGAGAGAGATCGAGATCTAGGAGATATCGTTAATGTAAAAGGTTTTGTTGGTAGCACCGTACTCCGGGCCCACGGAAGTTTCTTGGTAGTTTGACTTTGAAGTAGAAAGAGAAAGAGAAAGAGGTTCAAGAGTCTTTCCAAACCCAAAACTGCAAAGAGAAGACATGGAAACTTGGAAGGAGACAATTTTGCCTCTGCTTCCTTAAACACAACTCCACCAATATATTCCTCCTCACCTTCCTCTCTCTCTCTCTCAACCAAATTTCAACACAATATTTATAGCTTCTTTTATAACTTTCAATTCTTGCATTCTTTTTTTGGATAAGTAGTATTTAACTTCTTCAATTCAGAATGAGCTTCCAAGATCTTGAGGCTGGCAGGCCAAGCCTACAACAACAACAACGACACCGACAATTTCAAAAGCTGCAAGACCCTTCTCAGGCTTTGGCTTCTGGGATTTTCCAAATTAACACGGCCGTGTCTTCCTTCTCTCGCCTCGTCAATTCTCTCGGCACTCCCAAGGACACCCTCGAACTCCGTGACAAACTGTAATTCTTTTTCTTCTTTTCACTTTTTTATTTTATTTTCTTATTTCTAGGATTTATTTGTTTGGTTTTATTATATATATATATATATATATATGTATTGAATTTGGTGCTAGCGTGATTGGTAGCTCCCACATGCTGCAACAACATGTTATTGAGGAACCAAACCATTGAAGTTCTTACATTTTGTGCTATAAGTGATTGTACATTCTGCTTTAACTGCTTGTACCTTTTTTCTTGTGTATTGTACAGTGCTTCACTATTGGATAGAAGTAAAGCAAAGGTTTTCTGGGTTTTCTTCTTTTGCAAACTTTGATACAAGTTTGTTACTCCAAATAGAATCGACCATCTGGGTTATTGGCTAATGTACTTTCTTATGTATAATTACAGCCTCAAAGTTAAATTTAAGTTAATTGAAGAATATAAGGTAGATAAGAAAAGAAACTCTACCTAAGTTTTACTTTTTTGTTTTTTATTTTTTTGAATGTATAGTATTAGGTCGGCTGCAATAGGTATTGAAGCCTTGAAGACAAATTTTATAAGCTTTTAAGAAGTACTTATACAATGTGCTGTAAATGCTTGCATTATGTTATAAACTTGGAACTTTAAAGGACATCCTATGACAAGCTGCAAGTGTTTTTACTTTTTAATATATGCTTGTGTTTTCAGAAATGTTTATTGTAACCATGTGTGAGAGTTCATAAAGGAATGGAATATGAGAATAGATATTAACGAAACAGGAAAATACATATTTTACATTAATTGAAAAGTAAAAGGTAACATATTTCTCCGCATTGGATTATTTATTTTTCCCCTATTTGAGAGGAATTGCAACCTATATTAATTTAGTAAGGAGTTGTGTAACAGGTTTTGTGGGGTTTGTTTTGTATCTTTTAAAAATACCCAAATTTCCATTTTGATCCTTTTTTGTTCTCTTACTTCTTTAATTCACATTTCAATTTTTTCCCCATATTAGTTGAAGTGGTTGGCTTATTTTTCTTTTAGGGATGGAAGATACAATGCTAAATACAGCATATGAATTTGAATTTTCAACTACTCACCCTTAATGTTTTTGCAATTTTTAATATTTTGTTCTGTGTTTGCAAATTTTTACTAGAACAATAAATCGTTTTGAAATCTTGTACCAAAAACAACAATTTTAGTTTTTCATATTCTAAAATAATTTGATTTATGTTAACGTAATCTTGTGGAGGGAAAGATTGTTGCACGCATCAGTCGTACTTGTTCTTCACTGGTATTCAAATTGGATTGACTTTACTGGCAGGCACAAGACAAGGTTATACATTGGGCAGTTGGTAAAAGATACTTCAGCTAAACTTAAGCAGGCTAGCGAGAATGATCAGCAGTTGGAAGTTAGTGTAAGTGGATAAATCTTTCTGTATGCTCCTCCTCCTTCCTTCCTTTCTTAGTGTATTTAAAAAATGGATATTGCAACCTCCTATGCATTTCTGGTTAGTTAAGATAGGGTAATTAATTATTTATCTATTTTTGTTTCTTTTGTTTTGGGGTGGGATGGAGGGGGTTCGATTTTATGTTCTTATGCCTTGACATTTACTCATTAAACTCCAGGCTGCTAAGAAGATTGCTGATGCTAAGCTTGCAAAGGATTTCCAGTCAGTTCTTAAGGAATTTCAGAAGGCTCAAAGGCTTGCAGCTGAGAGAGAAACAACGTATGCTCCTTTCATTCCGAAAGAAGTTCTTCCATCCAGGTAGTTTTCTCTGGATAACTTGATTAGTTCTACATCTTCATATCTTTGTACGTTTAGAAGTGTCCTTTGCCTGTCTAGTCTAAAGTGTCAGGATATGGATAATGCTGCATTGGAGGTAACTACATTTTTTCTGAAAATTTGTCATGGTAATTGGTCAATCAATCATTTTGCAGTTACCAATTCTAACAGTATGATGTTTTTAATTGATGTCACATGGATATTCTATAATTTGGACTTGCATATTTCATTTATAATGTTGGCAATGTTATACATAGCCTCATTGGCTGTATCACTAGTACAGTACTATACACCTAATATTTGATATATATTGGTTTGCACTGTGCAATGCTAAAACTCTGCCATATCCACGAGGATGACAATTCATTCCCGGGCCAAACAGAGATGAATTGACCAATATTTACCCATGTCGGTGAAGCTTGACCAATTATTTGGTCACACATACACGCATACACACACAGACACACCCATGCGCACGTGCATAAAGACTTATACGCATATTAGCATTTATTTTTGATAAAAAATAAATGGTATGCCTTAACTTTGTCAATCACTATGCAGTTATGATGTGCATGAACTAGAAATAAGTTCATCTAGGACTTCTGAACAGCAAGTTCTTCTTCTGGAATCCAAAAGGTCAGCATTACTTCCCATAGTATGTTTATAATAATATTCTACATTCATAACTTGGTAAATTTTCTGCCTTAAATTGAATCATTTTATTGTAATGTCATGTGAGGAAAATAGAAATTTCTGCCAGTTATTAACCTTTCTTTGTGGTTTTTTAGTCTGGTGTTGAGGAAAAATGTGTTCTTCCCAGTATCCTCCTCCTCATAGTGGGGGGCAAGCCATGGTCTGTTATGAACTCAAACTCCTTACGTAAAGAAAATGGGACATATAAAATGGTTGCTTTGTGTTAAGTGCAGGCAATTTCTTTAGGATTATTGTTAAAGGAAAACCAATTGATGGTCTGTAGCTGGAGATCCTTAAGGATTTGTTTTCTTCCTTTTAAACCACAACCTATGCCTGTCAGCTTTATGTTGCTGGTTTTGAGTATCCCAGACAATCACTCAAACTTGATAACTCTAACAAATTATAGGGCTTGCCTGGCATACAAGGGAAAAATCCAGGCAGTTGAATTTTCAATGCTGCCTGTATCATTCTCTAAACGTGGGTCTCTAAAGGAATGAGGCCCTGGGTCTTCCAGTTAATCGATACATACATTCCACCTGAAGCTTAACCATACAAAGCTGCCTGAGCTTTTCTAGTTAAGGCCCAAAAGGGCCTTTGAGTCAAGGCGTGGTTAGCTAACCAGAAACCTAGATACATCATCCTGTGTAACAGAAGAAGCTTTTGTAATCAATTTAGAAATTTCTCTATAGAATACATGACATAGGACAGACTTAAACCTGCCTATGATTGCTTAATTGATGGGCTAGGGTTGGGAAAAGTTACACTTCCAGGATTTGGAATGGTGGAAGAAAAGCATTAGGGTTTGTAAATTGATTCGAGATTGAATTGGATTAAGATTTTAAGGTAAGAGGGGTCTGAGCTTAATAAAATAGGTCTCTGGATTTTTTGGCAGTAGCCTTTGAACTTAATAGTTTCATTTTCAACCAACCTGTAGTTGATAGTTTACATCATGTAATTAATACCTGCACTAATACTAATAATAATGCAAACCTTGTTTTGGATCTTGCAATAACCTTATTTTGAAAGTTATGATGAATTTAATGCTTGTAACTTTTTTCTAAAATTAGGAGCTAAGAAGTGCCACGCAATGGGTAAACTTCAGTTTTAAGAGTATACAAATTCTTGAAAATTCTTGAAAGTAAAGGCACAATATTAATACATCCTTTGATCAACAGTGTTGGATATTCTCCTTATAATAGAAAGGCCTTTACTGTTGTGTGTGAAAGTATTCTTATATGTTGTGGACCTAAAAATGAAGAAGAAAAAAAATTCTTATATGTTCATTTATGATTGATTATCATAATGATCTGCATTTACAATAAGAGGGAGTTTTTGAAACCATCACCTCCACCCCTGAAAAAAAAAAAACCCCAGACAGCACCTATCTCTAAATGACATTTTGAAAAAATAAATAACAATATTCCAAGTTATTATGTATAGTAATTCTCTATGTAATATAAGTAATAATAAATTTGCTCCCTTTTTTTATTATCAAAATATAAGTTTGCTACTTGAGTGCTTGAAATTTCACTTTTCATGTTGCAATTAGAATCTATGTTTAAAGTGCAACCTATGGTTCCATTACATTATGTGCAGCCAAGACGTCATACTTTTGGATAATGAGATTGTATTCAATGAAGCCATAATTGAAGAAAGAGAGCAAGGGATCAAAGAAATTCAGCACCAGATTAGTGAGGTAAATGAGATTTTTAAGGATCTTGCTGTGCTGGTTCATGAGCAAGGAGCTATGATTGGTAAGCCCTGTGTTCTTAATCATCATTACCAATTTTCAAAGTTTTCTTTCATGGTTTCTTAAAAGTTTTGCATACTCTATAATGACAATGCTAAACGAGTGTTCCTTTTATCTTATCAGATGACATTAGCTCTAACATTGAAAGCTCTCATGGTGCAACTACGCAAGCTACTTCACAACTTTCGAAAGCATCCAAGAGCCAAAAATCTAGTTCATCTCTGGTAAACTTTGATTAAGTGCGTCTCTTTTGTTTCATTTTTATCCCTGTCTCTCAAGTCTTATGTAGAGGAAAAAAAATTCTGATGTAAAGAAAATACATAGATGCCTAGATAATTCACTCCTAGGTTTTTGCTTTGCTGTGATTGGGTTGTTGATTATAATTGAAATTGATCTTTAACCTAGTGTTAGCTTAAATTCAAGTGACAGAACAAAATGTTCTCAATATCTGGAATGGCATTAAGGTTCTGATGCAGGGAGCACAGCTAAAATTTATTTCAGAGTTTATTATTTCATATTTTTTCTTCTTTGAGATAGTAAAGTTCAATTTTGAAATTTGAACCAGATTTATTTTTTAATATTGAATTTGGACTTTATTGTAGTTGAGGATTTTATGGGAAGGAATTGTGGCTTGATGTAATCCTTGAAGCCAATTAAAAAGGGGCTCCAGGAATAGTTTGAGGCCGTGCATTTTGAATAAAAATTCTGATTAGAGATAATTTCTTCAACTTGGTGGTGATTCCAAGCGGCCTTAGGTGGTAAAGCCTAGGGTTTCTGTTTTCCCCTGTCCTTTCTTACTTTTGCAAGCCCGTCCTGCATCAACTTGGTATTTTGAACCAGATTTTTCTTTTTCTTTTTCTTTTTTTAGTTTTGAATTTGGGCTTCATTGTAGTTGAGGATTTTATGTGATTGTGGCTTGATGTAATCATTGAAGCCTATTAAAAAGAGGTTCCAGGAATAGTTTAAGACTGCATTTTGGATAAAAATTCTGATTAGAGATTTTTCTCTTCAGCTTGGTGATGATTCCAACTTCCAAGCACCCTTCTTAGGTGGTGAAGTCTAGGATTTTCTGTTTTTCCCTTTTCTTTCTTATTTCTACAAGCTCGTTCTGCATCAGGTTCTAAATTTTAGTTTTTGGTAGACATGATTCATGGGCCTCTTATAAAAGTTTGGGTACATGCCTTGTTCCAGCTGTATTGACCGCTCAACTAGACACTGATCACAGGAATGCTCAAGTATGTACAGCTATAGTGATTTGACATTTTTTTTTCTTCTTTTTTGGTGGTTATCTTATTAAACAGCTTGTATTGATAGACCATTTCCATTCATGTTGTCTTTGAGTTAACACGGTGGCTTTGAGATGTGTCCTAGAATATGTCGTTTAATGTTATATATAGATTTGATACTGTCTGGAATTCAGTTTTGTGTTAACTTGAACATCAGGTGGAAGCCCCATCTAAGCCTTGTATGTTCAATGTTCAACTGATTATTTTTTAACAGTGTTTTTTTAGGTAAATTATTGTTCAACAGTGTTAGGAGCCAAGTTATGATTTGTGTTAAATGTCATTCTCATTAAAATCTCTTTTTTACCATTTCTAGTAATTGTAATATCACTGGTTCAGAGATTGGTTGAGTTGCTTAATATATAACAACAACAATAACAACTGAACCATAGTCCCAAAATGTTGGTGTTGACTATGGATCCTCAACAAAATATTAGAGTCTGTCACATGTATAATTTCATTTCATTCTATGTTATCCGAAGTAATACTCTTTATTACCTCTTTAAATGACATGTCCTTTTAATTATATAAATGTGATTAATTTCTCATTACGTGTTTCTCCCCTTTTTTTCATGTATAAAATTTATATGCAGACCTGTTTGCTCTTGGTGATCTTTGGAATCATTCTGCTCATTGTCATCATAGTCGTTGTGGCTTGAGCAAAAAATCATTTGCTTTATTAAAGTTCAATTTCAAGGCATGGTCTGCTTGTGATGTCCCTGGTGGTGTCCTTAGGAAGTGGTCTTCCCCAACTTGTGCTGCTCTTATTGACTCCAATTGCAAAGCTTATAAGACAGTTGCCAGCCTCTTAGTAACATGATGAAGCCCAGTAATGTATAGTCATTATGAGGCTGTTTTATAGCAAATTATGTGTGAAATTGTAATAAAATTTGAATATAATTGATTGTTTTCACATGTCCTCTGTTGGAGGCTCATCGTGTTTTTTTTTGTGCCCCAACCTGTGGTGTGTTGGGAACAAGTGCAAATATAGAAACTTCTATTCCAACATTTAGACATGCAAATACAACTTGCGTATGTACATAGACCATGGTGGTACTTTCTTGATGGATAAGTTGATCGATATTTGGCCAACAGGGTTTTATTTTCTCTTTTAATCATAAAATTGTGCTTCACACTTCATACTCAAATATTGAATAACGCATTCGCATCTTGGACTTCAGCCGAAGTAAGGGGTATGTCAGATATCCAAACCTTCGTGAGTTGTCATTTTAGTCCCTTAACTTAATAAAATAATCAGTTTATATAACTGTTACATCAAATACCACATTCACATAATACTATTATAAAATAAACTCAACCCTGGCTGGCTTAAGGTCGTCTTTTAATCCAATAATTATTAAAATCATAACAACCAACAAGACTGATTATTACAAGGAAATATAAAGTTGGACTGAAGTTAGTCAAGATCTATTGCCTATCATCATCATCAGCGTATCTATCTCCCTCTCTTTTCCCAATATTAAGGATTTAGGTTCTGCTCAAGTAGCATGGTTAAATTCATGTCTTCTTTGTAATGGTAAATGAGCATTTCTTAATAGATTTTGGATTTGATTGTAATCCCACTTAAGAATAAGTAGGGGTGGAGCCAGAAATTTAATCTTAAGGGCATCATAATTGTGAAGCTATATGTGTATTTTTCATCCATATATATAATTTATATAATTTATAGGGTTTTATCAAAATAAATGAAATTATTTTGGGAAAAGAAGATTGGCAGGCTAAGCGTGGGTAAAGAAGAGAATCAATCTTAGCAAAAAAAAAAAAAAACCAAAGGAGAGGGATAGACTTTTGGTTTGATAATGTAACTTAATCTATAAATAAAAAATAATAATGAAAATGATTGGCTTGTTACATAACTACATGGGGTGGATTATTGTTTTATTTTCATAATGAAAATGTTATAATAATATAAAAACTTTCTTGCTTTCTCTTTTATATGGGTTGTTAAGTGTTTGTTGTGGGAAAGAAAAAACAGAAAAGCGTATAGTAAAAAATGGTGGATACATGAGATGATGTGATGAAAGAGTAGTCAAGTGAGTCATATATATAATTTATAGGGTTTAACTTTTAATAGGGAAAATTACATTTTAAACCCTATAGTTTAGGGGTATAACAAATTAAATCCCGAAATTTCAAAAAATAACAAATTAAACCCCCCGAAGTTTCAAAAAGTAACAAATTGAACCTCACAGTTTCAAAAGTAACAAATTAAAGGATCCATATCGCAAGCAATACCAAAACTAATTCCAGGGCTGCAATTAGTTTGATCTCAGCCGTCCATTTAATCCAACGGTTTCAAAGATTGACAGCTCACCAAAAGTTAAAAAGACAAGTTTACCTTTAAAAATTTCAAAACGCGCGCATGGAATGAGCCAGTAGTACCAAAAAAATTCAAAACCCCTCTCTCTCTCTCTCTCTCTCTCTCTCCTCCCCACTTCTTCAGTTTCTCTCAAAACTCCTCTCTTTCTCTCTCTCTCTTTCTCTCATCCATCCCTGAAGCTTGTAAGCCAGCAAAATCGTTCCCCCTCGCCGATGCTGAAGAGATCGGGTTCTCACCTCATCGAAAATCCCCCAAACCCGATGGTAGTCTTTTCTCTTGCTCCCTCACTCTTTCTCTCACCTCATTGGCTCACTCGATCGTCACCTCCCTCATCTCACCGGTACTTCGGGGCCCATCTTCGCATGTCGGCACCGCTGTGCCCCTATCTCCGCTGCACCGCCCGATTTCAGTCCCCCTTGCAGCCACCGGCCGCCTCCGTGACAACCTCCCTCAAAGAATTCACAGACAAGGTTTTTTGAAGGGAGAAGAGGTACGTATAGTTTCTGATACTTGTTTTTGAAGCGTTAATCTTGTAGGGAAATTACAAAATTGAATGTTAGGGTTTATGACTGTTCTGTTTTGGGGAATTTTAATGATAACATTGCTTTGTGTGTGTGTTTTGAGATTGAAATTCGTGTTGAGGTTGTTGTTGATGACTGAGGATTGTCAAAAATGCTTGTTATCAAGCTAAGGATGAACTTCCTTCTCTTTGAGGTATTAAATAATCCTGTTATAAGACATCAAAATATTACAAACAATAATAGAGATGAAAACATTATTCTATACACTAGAATTTATTGTGATTCTTTTTCTTCAATTTCTATAATTCCTTATTCCCCCTTTCCAATCCATGTTAAAATCTAGAAAACACCATTAGGAAAACAATGCAATCTTGAAGAACTTAATTTATTGGATTTATCTACAGAACATTTCACAAATAGAGAAATTTACTCACCTCATACATTTCAACAATCTTTTAACAGCAGAAGCTTATTGCGATACCTCTATTGCAGCAGTTAGAGCCATGTCTATTTTGTACCCTCCTTTGCAACTTGAAAGACATGCCCATTTTGCCTCACTTTTTTCCCTCAGGCATTTCACCGAACACCTTCGGTGGGCGAATTTTTTGACAGTGAGACAAAGAGGAAGTGGGAGTGTTATAGGCACTGTACCTTATAGATAAGGGAACAACCCATAAATACAATGAAGTCTACCCAATGTCAGCGAAATATCAACATCAAATATATGAAACTTATTATCTAACCCAACAATTTCGGCAAACATTTGGGTCACATTCCGTCCAGTAGTAAAGAATGAAACTTTTACTTGCATCTTATTTTAGATTTTACTCAGCCACTCTTTCCTCGTCCAAACTAAAGTCAAGTTTGAGTTTTTTTAAAAATAAAATAAACCCCAGTAAATTCAAACAAGCTTGAGCCAAAGGAAGGTTAGAAATTACCGAGCACTTCCCACTAGTTTCGCGGTGCAACTAGCAGTATTGACCAGCGATGATGCGCATTGCTTAAGCCACAACGTGAACGGTAGCAGGAAAGTAATCCTTTGGCAGCGGCTAGTGGGGAATAGTTTAGATTAATGTATGCCGAAAGATTTTAAATTTTTGAATTATCAAAATTTTCAACAGCCCGCCCAAATCTTGCTCAAATTTTGAATGAATTGGGTGACAGACGGAAGTATGCATAACGGTGTTAAGATGAGTTTCTTAGCAGATATGATGTGGCATGTAAAGTTTATGTCATCTCTTTTAATGACATGGTGTGCTCTTATTGGCCTGGACTACAAGATCAGCAAGCTGACTTGGTAGTCTGGGACTACCTAATAATTTCCCTTTTGAGTATTATGAATTGCGTAAGAAAAAGATTTCATTTAATTTTGAGAAGATTTTGTCTTTAAAATTGAAGTGGGCGAGTGTTACCAAAATGCGTGCATAGGAGGCCTAAAAAAAATGTGTGCATGGGTTATTGGCCAAAGAAAATCATACCACATGCAGCTGTCTCTCTCATATAATCATATTATATATAGGGTATATGGTTTAAAAAAAAAATGGTTTGATATAGCATGACAATAAGTTTCCTTTATAAAAACCATCCATGGGATAACACGACCCAGGTGTAACTAGCTGCCTGGTTCATGGAAAGTTGCATGTAAGATTGAGGTAACAAATGCAGAATGACTTTATTCTCAACAGCTCCTTATATATTTAGGTTGTCAACATACTAGTTCAAGGAGTATCTAATAAATTTCCTGATACATACAAGAGGCAAGGTAATACAAAATAAATGGCATACATGCATGCCGCCATGCCGGTCATTTAACATCAATGACATATTTAGTGGTCCAATATCTACTTTTCCCTAACCCCAAAGGGTAGCACAAAATGTTGGGACCAACCTCATGAAGCAGTGATCACTACTTCGAATCTCCCTTTCTCCCTCCCCTTTGAGTCAAAAAATCACTTATAAAAAAGAAAGGTACATGCTTTCCCACGCTTCAGTATCGAAGCCTCTCTCAAGCATTCTTCAATTAAGCTAGATTTTGCAGATTCTGCAGCTATTATGCACTTTTGTTTATCTTTAAGTATCTGGATATCTCTGTTGATTTTTTCACGAGCATTGTCTACTTTCTTTCTAATATGAAGGCCAAAGTAAGCATGCGCAACTCTCTTCAAATGGTCAAAGGCAAATTTGAGAAGCAAATCTTGTGTGATATCCACAACCTTGGTGTTTATCATGCTATATATACACTCACATAATATCCCCGTGTTTGGAAAGTAGGTGCTTAAGGATAGGGGCCAACTTCAAGGTTACCATGTAATCCCCAACACTGACAACCTCTTCTTTTGGAGCCCACTTAGAGCGAACCTCGACAAACTCTTCTTCAATATTAGAGCTAACCTTGATCCTTCAAGACACTCTTAAATGGTTCGGGAATATTTGTGCCACGATCAAGAACCCGTGTGTAAGCCTTATCAGAAAACAGGAAAGCTTCAAATACACTATCTTCATGGTCATCCTCTTTAGTAATGTTAAAGACTGAAAGTCTGTGTTTTATATTATATATCCAATGTAATACAAGAGAGAGCCTTTATATAGGCAGAGGTAAGAATAATGCACAAGTAAAAGGAGTACTATACAAGACAATGTATTGGGCCTAAGACCCATTAGGCTTATATTCTAACATCCCCCCTCAAACTCATGTTGGGTGAACAGACACCAACTTGAGGTTGGAAATAAGATCACGGAAACGGCCTGGAGGCATAGGTTTGGTGAATATGTCAGCTAACTGGTCCTGAGAAGACACTGAACGGAGCTGCAAAGTACCCTATAGTAAGTGATGACGAACAAAGTGACAGTCGATCTCAATATGCTTGGTACGCTCATGGAAGACGTCATTGTGGGCAATTTGGATGGCACTTCGATTGTCACAATGGATCGGAATTGCAGTAGAACAATCAATGCCTAAGTCCTGGAGAAGCCAATGTAACCAAAGGAGCTCAGCAGTGGTGTCAGCAAGTGCTCGATATTCTGCCTCAGTACTAGAACGAGCAACAACAGATTGTTTCTTGCTGCGCCAAGAGATGAGGGAGTCACCAAGAAGAAAACAATACCCTGTAGTGGAACGACGGTCAGTAGGGTCCCCTGCCCAGTCGGCATCAGAATAAGCCTGAAGAGTGAGCGACGACCGAGATGAGAAGTGAAGTCCATGAAATAAGGTGCCTTTCAAATACCGAAGAATCCGAAGTACAGATGCATAATGGAGAGACCGCGGTGCAGCCATGAACTGGCTAACAATGTGAACGGCATAGGAGATGTCCGGTCGAGTGACAGTGAGGTAAACAAGACTCCCAACTAACTGTCTGTAGAGGGTAGCATCAGGAAGTGGTTCTCCATCATGAGTATTCAGGCGATTGTTGTATTCAATGGGTGTGTTAACGATCTTGCTGTCCGTGATTCCAGCTCGAGAGATAAGATCAGATGTGTACTTGGCTTGAGTGAGATAGTAACCATCAGAGGAGGAAGAGACTTCAAGGCCAAGAAAATAACTGAGAGGACCCAGATCCTTCATCTCAAAGTGCTGACCAAGAAAGCGCTTAAGATCCTGGATGCCCTGCACATCATCACCAGTAATAATCATGTCATCTACATACAACAAGAGAAGGGTAATACCATGATCTGAGCGTCGGAAGAACAGAGCTGAATCATATGAATTAGCTGAAAAACCATGCTGAGAAATGGTGGAACTGAACTTGGCAAACCAAGCTCGTGGAGCTTGCTTAAGACCATATAGTGCCCGACGTAAACGACACACTTTGGGAGAAAAGCCTGGAGGTTGGGAGAAACCAGGAGGGAGCTGCATGTAGACTTCCTCAGTTAGTTCTCCATTAAGAAAGGCATTCTTCACATCCATCTGAAAAAGTGGCCAATGTCGGGAAGCAGAAACTGCGATAAGTGTACGAACAGAGGAGAGGCGAGCCACCGGGGCAAATGTCTCCTCATAGTCAATGCCATACTCTTGAGTGAATCCTTTGGCGACGAGACGAGCCTTGTAGCGATCAACAGTACCATCTGATCGAGTCTTGATCTTGTACACCCACTTGCAACCAATAGCAGATTTACCAGCTGGCAAGTCAACCAGATCCCAAGTACCTGTCTTTAACAATGCATCCAATTCTTCTTTCATAGCTTGCTGCCATAAAGGGTCAGAGGAGGCCTCACGAAAGGTGTGAGGTTCATGTAAGGTGGCAAAGGCAGAAAAGCAGTGAAAGTCACGAAGATGAGAAGGAAGAGTACTTACCCGATGAGAGTGACGAGGCTCAGGAGCAGTAGTGTTGACAGGATTCGCAGCAGGGGCAGTGAGAGGAGACTCGTCGAAGGTAGGATCGGCTGTAGGAGACTCATCAGAAGAAGGATCAGCAGGGGGAGACTCATCGGAGATGGGATTAACTGACTCAGCAGAAGGGGAAGGAATCTCAGGGAAGAGATTTGGTAGAGGATCAGCCTGAGAATCAGAATTACCTGCAGAAAATAAAGGTAAGGAATAGAACATCTTGTGTTCCCAGAATACCACATGCCGAGAGACTCGAAGACGCTTGGCGACTGGATCATAACATCGGTACCCCTTTTCTTCAAGGCCATAGCCAAGAAAACAACATAGCTGGGAGCGGGGTTGAAGTTTAGTGCGCTCATGTGGTTGAAGAAGAACAAAACAGACACAACCAAAAACCTTGAGTAGACTGTAGTTTGGAGCTGTGCCAAACAACCGTTCATATGGAGTTGTGTTTTGAATGACAGGTGAAGGGCATCGGTTGATGGTGTACACTGCAGTGAGAGCAGCTTCACCCCAGAATGAGGCAGGAGTGGAGGCTGCATTGGTGAGAGCCCTAACAGTATCTAGGATATGACGGAGTTTACGTTCAGCTCGTCCATTTTGTTGTGAGGTGCCAGCACAAGAGGTATGAAAAATAGTTCCATAGTGTTTAAGAATAGTAGAAAAATCTGTTTGTCTATATTCTCGTGCATTGTCAGAGCGAAATACCTTAATAGCTTTAGAATACTGAGTCTGAACCATTTTAGCAAAATCACGATATATTGTGAGAACTTCAGAACGATTTTTCATTAAATAAATCCAAGTGTAACGAGAAAAATCATCGACAAAAATAACAAAATATCTTGACCCCCCCACTGTGGGAACAGGAGAGGGCCCCCATACATCTGAATGTATAAGATCAAAAGTTGCAGAAGTAATAGACTCACTATTATTAAAAGGTAAGGCAGGTTGTTTGCCGAGCTGACATGGCATGCAATCAAATGGACTGGAAGAAACTGAACCTAATAGACCCCTAGATACTAAGGTTTGAATACGAGGAAGAGAAACATGACCTAGACGAGAGTGCCACAACTCGATGGAGGCAGAAGCAGCAATAACAGGGGCGGAGACTGATGAAGACGGAAAGTGAAGGGAAGTGAGCTCAAACAACCGTCCAACCTTACGCGCGGACCCAACGATCTGCCCCGTCCGAGAATCCTGCACAAGACAACCACGAGAAGAAAAGAACAGGTTTAAACCAAGTTCGGTTAGTTGGCCAACAGATAAAAGATTAAGATGCAGTTTAGGAACACAAAAGACATCAGAGATAGATAAGTTAGGGGTTGAGATGGAGCCAACATGACTAACAGTCATGGCGGAGCCATCAGTAGTGGTAATAGTAGGTAAGACAGGAGGAGTGTGGGCACTTGTGAGGTGAGGATTGTCCGTCATGTGATTGCAGCAGGCAGAATCTAAGAACCATTCAGAAGAGATATCTGGTGTCACAGAAAGAGCAGAATTGGATGCACTGGAAGACGAAGCTTGAACCTGACTGAAGAGGGCTTGCAAATCTGCTATGCTGTAAGTAGGTGTAGTCAATGAAACAGGATCAAAAGATGCAGCATCGGATGATGGTATAGACTTAGAGGCAGTCAAGGCTGCAGAGCGCTGAAGAATGCCGACACGCATGTTACATCGATCAATAGTGTGACCGCGATGCTTGCAAAAGGCACAAATAAGATGATAATTCTTCTGATTGGATCGCTTGTGAATAGGCTTAGAAATTTCACTTTGAGTCATAATGAGACCTCAACTGCAAAAATAGACCACAAAAATGAAATCAGCGCGAAAAACTGGGTAGGAAGCACCTGGGTTGCAAAAAAGTCAACTCTGGAAAAAGTCAACACTGCTGGTCAAAGTCAACGCAAAAAGTCAACTCTGGTCAACGGAAAAGTCAACGCTGGTCAACGCAAAAAGTCAACTCTGGTCAACGAAAAAGTCAACGGTCAACGCTAGGGCTGACGTGGCACTGTGCTGACGTGGCAGTAACTGTCTAGGGCTGACGTGGATTAGGGCTGACGTGGCGTCCTGGAGGCGTGACACGTGGCAGAGAAGAGGTCTGGCGCGTGGGGGCGCGTGCAAGAGAGTGGCTTGGGCACCGGATCTTCAGGCGGCGCGTGAGGGCGCGTCCGGTGTCCAATGCCGCCGTTTTTTGTTCCGTTGAGTCGAGAATCTTGAGATCTTTCCAACGGTACCGGCGGTGTCTTGATCGAAGTCCGGGAACGGCAGATCCGAGGGCGGCAGTAGGTCCTTTTGGCGATGAATCAGCTTCTTGGCAGCGCGACGACCGGATTTCGGACAGGAAAGGTGCCGGAGATAGCTGAGGCAGCGGAATAACGCCTGGAAGGACTCAGAACTGCACAAAATTAGAACCTTAGCTCTGATACCATGTTAAAGACTGAAAGTCTGTGTTTTATATTATATATCCAATGTAATACAAGAGAAAGCCTTTATATAGGCAGAGGTAAGAGTAATGCACAAGTAAAATGAGTGCTATACAAGACAATGTATTGGGCCTAAGACCCATTAGGCTTATATTCTAACAAGTAATAACTATTTCCTCTCCTCCAAACACTATTCAATTGCTCAATCTCATCTTTACTCCAAGATTTCAAAAAATGAAACAGAGTCAAAGTTTTCTGGACTTGTTCTTTCTTTTCCACCATCTCCTTTGCCGTGTTTTGGAAAATCAACTTACCAGAATGTCCAAGAATACTCCTCAATTCTACATCTCCGTACTCCCCCTTTAAAAATGATTTTATCTAGAAACCAACCAAAGATTGAGTCACGTTTACAAAGCAATAGTAAAATGTTTGACGGAAAACAAAGACCATAAAAAATGCCATGCTTATTCAATAACTACTTTGGTTGCTTCTTCTTTTTTCTTCTCTCTTACACTTAGCAGCTTCTTTATTTTTCCAGACATTACAGATGACTGTTACCTCGTATCTATGATTTGAGCCTTATTATCAAGGCTGAATATATCTCCATACTGAATCTCGATCCCATGCATCAATTAATCAATACTAGTATTTCGGCCGTCTAATGACAGTGACTTTCATAAAGAGTAAAGTGATATGAATTTAGAATCAACTCATAGTGATTTCATTTTTGAAATAAAAAGATCTTAGCTAGTAGCCAGTAAAGTTATGGTTTTAATTTTCATATCTCCAAAAATAATAACATGTATATATAATTAAGCTGACCTCAGAGATAACGCATTTAATTTCAGCAACATAATGACATTCTGCACAATAATAAACGGGTACTAGTGGATCTCTTTCTTCCTCGCAAGCATCACAATAGAGTTCGTATGTATCATCTTCCTTTTCCTCTTCTTCCTCTTCTTCTTGGACAGGAGAATTTGTAAGTACGAGGGGATCCATATGACATTTATGTTTAATAATATATGGTAATTGACCACACCCAAGATGGAGATTGAGATCACAATAGAGACAAGTGAAGGCATATGATTCACAAATATTGTAATTGCAAGTACTCCACTTAAGTTCATCATCTGTATTATTCTCCCTGAATTGTAGAAGGTGATCATGGTGACCTTCGTATGTTATAGCAGGCATCGTGACAGTACTGCATTCAGCGTGCAAGACAAAATCGCAATCGTGACCCTGACAAATGTAGGCGATGCTATTGCAATGTGGTTCGAAGGTATGCTTAGGCTTGCGACAGGCATTGCATGTTTTCCCATGACCTGGTCGCTGAAGCAGGGCGAGAGGGTGGACTGGTGGTATGGATGGAAGGGATGGCAGATCTGTTGCGGCAACTCAAGGCATGATTTGTGAAAGTAAATGCTCTTACAGTAAGAGGAACTTCTCCTAGAACTACTGCCACAAACATAGGTCATAGGTGGGACCTGTGCAACCTTTCCCACATACACAGCAATGAACTACTTCTTCATCAACCTTGTTCTTACGGAGTGACAATGGATGTCCGTGGAGGAAGTGTTGAATCTGTTCAGATTTGATATCATGGATAGTGTTGGGAAATAGAGTGCAACCAATATCCATCTCAAAATCATCGCATTGTTTACAGGCGGGCTTTGACCTCTTCTTGAAGCTTTGCACATGATTCGTGCAGGCCGTAGCCACTAGCCACATTTGCTGCAAAAGTAGGTCTGACCATCACATTTTCGATAGCATGCACTGCAAGTGATGCTATTAACAGTACACACAGTTCAGCTCCATCATTCCACAAGAATCCAGCTCAAGTCTCTCTCTGCACTACAC
>BKZX01016616.1:0-16887 GCA_014362285.1 Fagus crenata
TGCATTTCCCTCCCCGTTGCCTTCCAATGGTTCCCACTTCACAATGACTCCGCACATCTACAACTCTTCTAGTCGAGATAAACTCAATAAAAGACCATGTGGAATTCGCTGAAGAGTAGAGCATTCTGAGAAATCTAACGACTTTAAATGACCAAGATTTCCTATTTCTCTTGGCAACTCCTTGATTTTAGAACCAAGAAAGCTAAGAATTTCTAAATTCCCAAGTGCTCC
Organism: Fagus crenata; assembly: GCA_014362285.1. NCBI lineage: Eukaryota > Viridiplantae > Streptophyta > Magnoliopsida > Fagales > Fagaceae > Fagus > Fagus crenata. The sequence goes on from BKZX01016616.1 coordinate 232, forward strand.
AATTGTTGACACATCTGCTAACTCACAATACTCCAGATGCAGTGTCCGAAGGTTTTGAAGGACCTGGATTGATTGTGGTAGTGACGAAATGGACATACCTCGCATAGACAAAACCTTTAGTTCTTTCATCCCTTGAAACAGATTGGCGGGGAGCGTCTGTGAAGAGTTTTTGTGGCTTGATAATTGCAGAAGCTCAAGTTTCGGACACTCTATGCCATCAGGATGCCTTTTAATTGCTCGAGAGACAAGGGAAATTGCAGCATAATGCCCATATGTATCTTTCTCTGGCCATTCTTCCATTTTATGATCACATCCTACCAGAAATTCATGTTCTTCTGCAATTGATATGGCAACATCCCGTACAACATCATGCATTTTCACACATTCTTCATCCTCGCTATCCAGTAGTAAAAATGATCTTTTAAGATTCTTAACCATTGCATGGACTCTATTTCTTGCTTCTGCCACATTATCAATCTTTGCAAACAACCTTTGTCCCACTCCATATCTGACTAAATATTCAATGGGAATATCATAATCTTCTGGAAATAGACAACATAACAAAAAGCATGACTTGGCTTCATCACTTTTTAAATAATTGTAACTAAACTTTATGCTGGAATAGACCTTTGAATGCAGACCGAGAATATTTGTTGGGATGGACTTTTTAAGCTGTTGAAGTGCAGCAATCCACTCATCCTTTGTTTTGTTTTCTAGAGCTCTTACAACAGTTACAATAGCAACAGGTAATGCCCCGCATTCCTTTGTAACCTCTTTTGCTATTGGATGTAGACCGAGAGTATCCACACAATCACCTGCCATCTCGCTGAAAAGATTCCATGCTTCTTCTTCAGATAATACTTTGATTGGAAAAATCTGACTTCTCATCTGATTGCAGGCTTCTTCACTTCGTGATGTCAACAAGATTTTGCATCTCTTATGTTGACCTCCATAAGGAATTCCTATATCCGTTAGATTAAGTGCTTCCCAAACATCATCCAATATTACAAGGACACTCTTGCTACTCATTAGTCTTGAATATAATTCATTTGCCCTTCCAAGCTCACTCTCTCCTTCAAGTTTTAGACCCAGCAAATCCGCAATTTGACCTTGAATTTTTTTCATGTCTTTATTCTGGGACACTACCACCATCACAACTTCATCAAATAACTCATCATCTTTTGCTCTTTTCGCTACCTCTTTTGCCATTGTTGTTTTCCCAATCCCACCCATACCGCATATGGCAATCATGTTGATGTTGTCGCCCCTTAGAGCCTCAAAACTTTTTCCATTATTGATATTCTTGATTCAAAATGCTTGAAAACTTCTGTGGAAACTATTCTCAGTGGAGGAGGAGAATAGGACACTTTATTAAAAAATGGTTGGTCTGCCTCCTTTAGAAGCTCATCAATTTCCAGAGTCTTCTTCTTAGCTTTCCTACTCAAGGAATAACGTGACTTCAGATCCAAGTAAAGAAAATAAGGAACGTATGAATTTGATAAGCCAGATCAAGTATTTCATTTAACTATACAGCCTTATATAGAGGTCTGTTTCAGTAGAGAATTTACAAGATAGACTTCAAGAATACATTTGAAATAGAAGATAACTTAGAGAAGGAGATAAGATAGGAACAATTTTGAATAAGGAACAACTCTGGATGTTTAAGATCAAATACATCCGGTTGTTATAACAGAATGCAGCAACATTATCTGCATAATTTGCAGCAGTATTATCTGCATAATACTGCAGATAATTTGCTTGCGTTTGCAGATAATGTTGCTGCGTTATTACTCCCCTTCAAATTGGTTGTGGGTTTGTCCCATAGACCAAGTTTGTGCTTAAGTCCATCAAAGATAGCACGAGAAAGTGGCTTTGTAAAAAATGTCTGCAACTTGACTTGAAGAAGGAACAAATTGGGTAGTAAGAGTACCAAGAGCAACCTTTTCGCGAACAAAGTGGTAATCAATGGCAATGTGCTTGGTGCGACTATGGAACACAGAATTAATTGTCATGTGGAGAGCTGACAGATTGTCACAAAACAGAATTGGTGGCTAGCTTTGGAAAAGACCAATGTCACGAAGAATGAAGGAAATCCAAGTGAGCTCAGCAGAAGTGGAAGCCATTGCTCGGTACTCAGCTTCAGCACTTGACCGAGAAACAGTGGGTTGCTTCTTTGCACTCCAAGATATGCAATTTGAGCCTAGGAAAGTGCAGAAACCAGTTGTGGAGTGGCGTGTAGTGGGACACCCAGCCCAATCCGCATCAGAAAAAGCATAGAGATCAAGGCTACTATGCTGGACTATCCGAAGACCAAGAGATATAGTTCCTTTTACATACCTTAGAATACGCTTGACCATCTGAAAGTGACCATATGTCGGGGCGTGCATGTGTTGACAGACACTGTTAACAGCATAGCAGAGATCAGGCCTTGTGAGTGTTAGGTACTGAAGAGTACCTACAATCCTCCGATACTTAGTGATATCAGGAAACAAGTCATCATGATTGGTAAGATGGGGTTGTTTGGAGGCCATAGGAGTGGGACTTGGCTTACAGTCAGTCATCCTGGTGCTGAGAAGTAAGTCTGCCATATACTTAGCTTGAGAAAGAAAAATGCCACCATGGAAGGGTTGAACTTGAACACCCAAAAAATAATGCAATAAACCAAGGTCTTTAATTGAGAACTGGATGCCGAGTTGCTTCACAAAATCATCCAAGAGAGAGGGAGAGCTGCCTGTGAGAATTATGTCATCCACATAAACCAACAAAATCATAATATCAGAATGAGATTGAAAAATAAAGAGAGAGGAATCAGCTGCACTACAATGGAACCCATAGTCAATAAGAAAAGAGCTGAAGCGATCAAACCAAGCCCGGGGGGCTTGTTTCAAGCCATACAAGGCACGATGCAAATGACAGACATGATTTGGGAGTTGTGGATCTTCAAAACCCGGTGGTTGGTTCATAAACACAGTGGTGTCAAGATGACCGTGAAGAAACACATTCTTAACATCAAGTTGCCGAAGACTCCATCCTTTAACTGTAGCAACTGTAAGAATGGTACGAATAGTGGCTGGGCGAATAACTGGACTGAATGTCTCAGTATAATCCACGCCCTCTTGTTGATTGTATCCCTTCACAACCAGGCGAGCTTTCAACCGATCCAAGGACCCATCAGAATGAAGTTTGGTCTTGAAAACCCATTTGCACCCAATCACATTCATGTGAGGTTGGCAAGGGACCAAGACCCAAGTGTGATTATTATGGAGAGCTATCATCTCTTCCACCATTGCAGCATGCCAACCAGGATGATTAAGGGCTGTTTTGATTGTCTTTGGTTCAGGTGGTGTGGTAGGCACAGAAACAGTCAAGACATATTTAGGATTAGGCTTATGAATGCCTACTTGACTACGAGTAATCATAGAATGGGAAATAGGTGGTTGAGAAGGACAAGGAGAGGATATTGTATGTGAGGGAGTAGGAATATTTGGAGGAGATGGTGGAGTGTCTAATGGAGGAATGGTTTGGGTGGCAGAATGAGGTAAAGGCTCAGGAGTAAAGAGGCGAGCATGATCTTTATCAAGAGTTAGAGAGGAGTTACCTGGTGAAGTAGAAGTCCTGGTAGTGGGGGATGCCGAAAGCCAATCATCAAGGACTGTAGGTGCAGTAGTTGAGGACGGAAGCAGTGCAGGTTTGTGAAAAGGGAACATTTTCTCATCAAAGACCACATGTCGTGACATATAGACTCGACCAGTAGAATAATGCAAACACCGATAACCTTTGTGTTGAGTACTATAGCCCATAAACACACACGGCAGGGAGCGAGGTTCAAGCTTATCTCTGGCATAAGAGTGAAGATACGGATAGCAAAGGCACCCAAAAGTTCGAAGAAAATCATAAGATGGTGATTTTTGATGGAGAAGAGAATATGGGGTGGCAATGTTGAGAGATGGGGAAGGCAGCCGATTGATGAGAAAAGTGGAGGTGAGAAAGGCTTCCACCCAAAACATTTTTGGCATAGAGGCATGGAGGAGCATGGCAAGTCCCAATTCAACCACGTGACGGTGTTTCCGTTCAACGATACTGTTATGTTCTGGAGTACCAGGGCAAGACAAGAGATGAAGAATGCCATTCATATGCAAATGATCAATAAAGTCTTGCTTCGTGAATTCGCCACCATGATCAGAATGAAAAATCTGAATCTCCCTTTGAAACTGTTTTTCCACCATTGCTTGAAACATAAAAAAGACCTTATAAAAATCTGATTTCTTTTTGAGAGGATAGAGCCAAAAATACCGTGAAAAATCGTCAACAAAGACAGCATAATATCGAAAACCTTGATTAGATAAAATGGGTGTAGGACCCTATAAGTCACAGTGAATCTTAGCAATGGGAACAGTTGCTAGTAACAGAAATACATTTATTGTGATGCAAATAATTTAAAACTCTGGGTTGAGGATGTCCAAGACGTCCATGCCAAGTATCTGCATCTACCACTCGAAATCGGTTGGAGAAAAGAGCTTTGGCTGATGTACGGTGTAGGACATATAAACCATCTTCCTTACTTTTACTCCCCAATGCCAGCACCTGATGTGTCTTGAGGTCCTTAATAAAAAAACCATGGTCATCAAAAATGACATAACAAGGATAGTCACGTGTAAGCTGAGAGATAGAAATCAGATTCTTTTTGATAGAAGGAACAACAAGGACATTTTTTAAAACCAATTGAGATGCCATGGGAAACAAATGAGCTTTACCAGTATGGGTTATAGGCAATTGTGCACCATTACCGACCATAACAAAATCAGACCCAATATATGGTTTTGGGTTAGAGAGATTACCTGGGTCATCAGTTATATGAGCCGTAGCACCTGTATCAGGGAGCCAATCACCGTCACTGGGCTGATTGAGATGAAGTGCAGCAAGTGCTTGAGGAATCTGATCATCTTGATAGCTATTGTCAAACCGATGCCAACATTTCAGTGCATGATGTCCTTTCTTCTTACAAATCTGACACTGAAGAGGTTGTGAGTGACCTACTGTAGAAGGAGGTTTAGAGGACATGGGTGGCTGGAAGTGTCGGGTTTGAGATGGAGGGCGTGTGCTTGCTTGATTGAAGCCGCGTCCTTTTGAGTTGAAGTTACGTTTCTGGGAAGAATAATGTTGGCCAACAAATGCAAGGGAGGGATTTGCTTGCCCAGACACCAGAGACTTGTTACGTAACTCATGACTATGCAGCAGAGGAATCAAATCATTATAAGATGCGACTGAGGGCTTGAGCATAGCAGTGTAAAAAGATTCATACCTTGGACCAAGACCATTTAACAACCAAAATACCTTCTTTTGATCAGTAACAGGTGTACCAATTGCATTGAGTTGGTCACATGTGGCTTTGAAATTGCGTGTGTAGTCATTGAGGGTGACCGAGTCTTGTTTCTTCTCTTGTAGTTTGAGAAGTAATTCAAACTCTCGAGCTTGTGAGTCTTGAGAGTAGTCCTTGGACAGAGCCTTCCACACATCAAAGGAGGTGGTAAGACCAACCACTATTCCAAGGGCTTCTTCAGATATTGTAGCCGTAATCCATGCTTTGACAAGACGATCTGTGCGTGTCCATGCCGCTAGATCAGGATTGGGTATTTTACCCTCGTTATTCGGACCATCAATCTCACTTGGAGGAGGTGGTGTTGTGCCTGTGATGAAGCCAAGTAAGTCTTGGCTCTCAATTAGGGATAAAACTTGTGTTTCCCATAATAAATAATTTGAGTTGGTGAGTTTCAATGAAACAAAGTTTGCTACATTGAGACCTGAGGGATAGGGATAGGTTGGGGTTGATGAGGCTGCCATTTTTTTCTTTTAAGCTTAACTCGTTAGAGTTTAATCAAAGCTCTGATACCATAAAGAAAATAAGGAACGTATGAATTTGATAAGCCAGATCAAGTATTTCATTTAACTATACAGCCTTATATAGAGGTCTGTTTCAGTAGAGAATTTACAAGATAGACTTCAAGAATACATTTGAAATAGAAGATAACTTAGAGAAGGAGATAAGATAGGAACAACTTTGGATAAGGAACAACTCTGGATGTTTAAAATCAAATACATCCGGTTGTTATAACAGAATGCAGCAACATTATCTGCATAATTTGCAGCAGTATTATCTGCATAATACTGCAGATAATTTGCTTGCGTTTGCAGATAATGTTGCTGCGTTATTACCAAGCACATCTTATCTTCAATATCAATGAATCTTTGCAGACCTTGACTGATGTTGCCTACCCACTGCTCAACCTCCGATGCGATTACCTGATCGTTTCCTGTTTCTGCATCAATTTCCAGAGTCTTCTTCTTAGCTTTCAGATCTGGACAACAACCACCCAAGCACATCTTATTTGCTTTGACATCTTCATCAATGAATCTCTGCAGAGCTTGTTTGATTTCATCTACCTTCTCTACCCAACTTTGAACCTCAAGTAAGATTTCCTGACCTCTCCTTCTTGCTTCATCAATCAATGATTGCACATCATGTCTCTTCTTGCCTAGATTCTGAAATTGAACTTTGAGATTCTCGAAGTTTCTATTTAGGTGAATCAGATAGCCAAACTGTTGTCCGATTGGCTCCACCAAGTATTCTCCAATTTTTGCTACAATTGAAATAACAATTTCCATTTCTTTGTTTTGTTCTTTTGGACACTTTGAAAGAAGAGATGAAGTTTAAACTTTCAGTTATTCAAAACCAAGTTCGTAATGATGATCTCGATGAAGTGTACCTACAGATCATTAGAAAGTTAAGCGCAGCCATTATCACCAAACGTTCTATAATGATGTTCACCAAAAAAAAAAAAAACTTGAGATAAGTAAGTTGGTGCTATGTGCATTTAGAATTTCTATTAGAGAAGTTGAGTGTAGAACCATAGCCTTCACAAACAGATCGAATGACTAATTATTCTACACCCCACGAGTATATCCAATTGACAAATTATTTCATACTTCCAATTTCAAATAAAAGTGGGTATCAGAGCCACTAGCATTGCTCAGGGTTGGAAATAATTTATCTGCTTTTATTGTAGATGAATTTACCTACCATCATCGACACCAAACCAGTTGGTGATAAATGATAGTCAAGCCGGGGTCTTTCTTGGAATAGAAATTCATCATGTGAACCTTTTCTAAAGCCCATATATTTTTTGTTGATATGATTTCTATAAAAAAAACTTAATAATTTTCTATCGGATGTGTATTTGACAAACGACGTTTAGATTATATTTTCTCCTTAGACTCTCATGCTTGATTTTCTTTTAAGATGGTCAAATATCATTAGTTATTTAATTTATAGAATCTTTAAATTTCAAGTTTTTGTTATTTATTTATTTTTTATTTTTTGTATTTTAAAATTATACACAAAAGTGCCAAGAGATTTGTAGCTCACTGTCACCTCCTAATATTTCCAATCAAATCCCCCCTTTCCAAATATCAAATTATTAACAACAACAAAATTATACACAAAACATGAATTTCTGAATCAAATGATAAATAACATCCAATTCATACGAAATTTGGCATACGTATGAAGAACAACGATAAATTTTAATCTAACAATGAAATTTTAAAAATACTAATCCTAAATGTTACGTGTAACATTAACAAATTAAGTGTTACACTATTTGTAACTTAACATAGAATTTGAACCTTAAACTTTTGGATTATTGTCAACGTGACCTGAAATTAGGATCCATCAACATTATGTCGTTTAAGTGTCCAAAAGGATGATGTTTTGCTAGCTTTTTCAATTTTTTTTTTTTTTAATAATTTTCTAAACAAATAAATTTTAAAAAAGTGGTCACTTGACCTACCAGGCTACCACCCCTAAACCACTAGGCTTCACTCACGCCTAAGCGCTATTGCCTTCTGCAACCAAAACTGATTCATTAAAATTTAAAAATTCTATAAGAAAAGATTTTTTAATATTTTGTAATCTTAAAATTATTAACCATGAACTTAAAATTTCTATTCAAGAAAATCTATAACTTGTGGCATGGTGTAATGGTATTCTATGACGTGTGTGGTGAATTCACTATCCAACATGACTTAAATTTGACTCACCACAATTCATTATCTAATGATCCTTATTGACAACATCATCTTAATGAACTTCTCAAGAAACTCTACCATTTCATTAACCTCTTAATCAACTTCTTGAAAATATTATCTTCAATCTTTGATATATTAACTTCTGTACGAACACCTAAAGTTTTTTTTCAAACCTTTGGGCACGTTTGGTACACTGTAATAGGTCATATAATGTAATAGCTATTCCTAAGGAATAACTATTCAGTTGTTTGATTACGTTTTTATTAAAAAAATAGCTATTACTTCGGAATGACTATTCTTTAAAATGAGGAATAGTTAGGGTACGTTTGGTACGATGTAATGGTTATTACACTGTAATAGGAATCGGTATTACAAGGAATAAAAGAAGCTGTAATGTAATAACTATTACCATTCATCTGTTTGGTGACAACACATAAATAGAACCCTGAATATGTATAGTTTAGATACAAACCAAACTATGTAGCAACTCATAAGACTATCCACAACTGGTTTGTAATTAAACTTTGTCCTTTGTAGGGCATGTTATAACCATGTTTCTACTTTAATGTGACGAATGTTTTGGTTTCTTCCCCATGTCATAACTAATTCATATCTTGATCTTGCCCCATTAGGCACAATCTCATATTTTTGGAAATTGGCATACCGCATAAACACATTGCCAACTCACTTCAAAATTGTATATTAAAGACATGATTTATCTTCGCATTTTAAAGATGCAAGTTTAAAAAACACTGTTTTCTCACATTATATTTCAATTAGAATGTGTTTTCCACTTTTATATTAAATATATTATTTCTTGCTAAATCACTTAAATTTGTATCAAATTCTCAAATTATTTTATGAATAGAGTTTGTCCACAAACCAGTTTGCAGTTAGCTTGCTACAACCCACTATTTGACAACTCATAAGATCATCCGTATGTATTATTAAATAGGTCATCTGACTAAAAGTACACTTGGATGATCTTATTAGTTATCACGTAGTGGGTTGTAACAAACTAACTACAAACAAGCTATGTGGTCTCGGCATTAACCAAGCTTAGAGTCATTGTTGGTGTTTTTGTGAAGTTGCTCCAAGTATACTTCCAAGCCATTGAAGTAGTGTGAGACACGGTGGAGTCTGATGTAGAATGGACAGCTCAAGCTTTCCTTGAACAACTGGACTGTCACAAGTCAGCATGCAAGTTTGGAAAGCAAGAAGCATAAAGGCTCGAGTAGAAATCATTTTAGCGCCGAAAACGGAATTACTTGAAATTTAGTGACTTGATTGAAATCGATGTGAGGATCAAGGCTCATTGCCTTTGGCCATTAGCACCATAAGTTTTTGGGTGAATTCCTTTGTCTAGGCCTTTAATTAATCAAATTTGTCGTTTATAGTAATTTTCCTTTTGTTTGTAATTTTTAAATTAAAATCTAGAATAAGTTCTCGTTTGTTTTGGGATATTTCCTAGAGTTAGTAGGACTTGATTTTGCATTAAATCACTTTTTCGGTTTTGGTAAATTTTCCTATTTCTAGCATAATTTTGTGCTTACCACAAATTAGGGTTTCTAGAGTCTTCCTAATGGTCTTCTAGTAGCCTTTAGGAATCCTTTACTATTTATATTGCTTGTCGCCGTCAAGACAATTCAGATTTTGATTAATAATATTTTCAGAAGAGTTTTCTCACCATTTCTCTATTGGATTCTAGATTTTCTCCTTGTGAATTCAAGGAACCCCTAGTGGATTCCAGGGTTATTCTCTTGAGATAGACTTGTTCTAATTCTTGTGATTTTCTCCTGCGTCAGTTGGTATCAAAGCCTTCTCCTTACCCTGGTCTAATGGCGAATGCGCGTGACAACAACGTTAATGAAGGAGTTGAAGGAGAGGCCCTTACCAAGGACGAGTTCCTTCAGTTTCATCAAGAAACATAGTGAGTTCAACAAGAAAAACACCAAGTACTATGTGATTTGAAGTAAGCAATCACTGCCCTTCTTGCTAGGGAGCCAAACCACAATGGTAATGATCGGCATGAAAACCATAATAATCATATCCCACATGTTCATGGTCGTCGGGGAGGAGTCCATCTAAATAGACCTCTAGTCTATAAGGAAGAAAGCAGTGAAGAAGATACCTAAGCCCGAGACGTTTTTGGGAGAGATCATGATCAAGGAGGTCCTGCTTTTGGGAACCAAGAACACAAAGACTATTGTATGAAGATGGATCTACCATCCTCCAAATTGAAGAGGTCCTAGATTGGATTATCAAAGTTGTCTATGAGGAAGGAAGCAGTGAAGAAGATACCTACGCCCGAGACGTTTTTGGGAGAGATCATGATCAAGGAGGTCCTGCTTTTGGGAACCAAGAACGTAAAGACTATTGTATAAAGATGGATCTACCATCTTTCAACTGTCATTTTCAAATTGAAGAGGTCCTAGATTGGATTATCAAAGTTGAGCGATGTTTAGAGTATATAGAGATCCCAAAAGATAAGCGAGTGAAGTTGGTGACCTATAAACTGAAGGGGGAGCATCAGCTTAGTGGGACAACCTACAATAGAGTCGTACCTGCTAGATGAAGGCCCCTATACGCATCTAGTGAAGAATGACAAGTTTGATGGAAGGAAGATTTTTACCACCAGATTACCAACAAGAGTTATTAAGATAGTATCAAGAGTGCAGGCTAGGGTATAGGACCATTGATTCCTACATAGAAGAATTTTACTGATTATTAACTCACAACGATTTGACAGTCTGAAGATCAATAGATTTCTAGATTTATGAATGGGTTGTGTGTAGCAATTTGACACTCAATAAAGCTGTCTATCACCCTTGCTAAGAAAGTTGAATCCTAGCAAAATAAGTCAAGCACGAGGTCCCAGTATTCTAATAGGAGTCCATTTGACTCTTTACACTCCACAACATGAAGAAGGAAGCAACTAGTGTCCTCACAACAATCATAGTTTGTGACCACCAAGGAGGTCAGTAGTGGTGGTAGTCAGACAAAGGTAATGGCCACAGGTCCCACAGCGCGTCAAGAAGCAAGCACTAATCCGTATACCAGAGCTTTCAGAGATAAGTGTTACTACTATGGTGAGCTAGGGCATTGATCAAGTACATGCCCTAAAAGAACCACTGTAAATTTAGTGGAACCAATATTTGAAGAAGAGGAATTTGAGGAAGAAGAGGGTGATGTTGACCTTTACTTATATGACCCCAATGAGATTTGGGACAAGGAAGAAGGCGAGTTATTGGGGCGATCCCTAGTGATTCAAAAGTTATTGCTTGCACCAAAGTGAGGGGAGCCTAGTCAACAACATAATACCTTTCGAGCACGGTGCACCATCAAAAAGGGTTTGTGACCTCATCATTGATAGTAAGAGCAAAGAGAACATAACTTCCAAGAGTCTGGTCACTAAACTGGGATTGAAGACGGAGAAACATCCCGATCCATACAAAATAGGTTGGATCAAGAAGGGTACAGAAGTTAAGGTAACTAATATATGTTGAGTTACGTTTTCTTTAGGGAAAATTACACTTTACTACCCTAAACTATCACCATTTTTTCATTTCACCCCCTAAACTTTAAAAAGTATCAATTGACTCCCTAAACTAATCCAATTGCACGGCCGTTACCACCTAGGCCAAAATTGAGTTAAAATAGACGGAATAGAGCAACATGTGACATGCACGTGATCCAGGGCCCACCAGAACAGTTTTACCAATTTTATTTTTATCTAAACCCCGAAATGCCCTTATCCCCTTTTAACCAAACTCCGGTGTTAACCCATTGATTCAACCCCAAACTCCGGCATCAGCAACACTTACCGTATATAATTCAACAATCAATGGGTCAAAGCTGTAGAATCCATTTGGTTTTTCATACGATGTCTCCCCAAAACGACGTAGCAAGGAAAATGGTGGAAATGATTAGGGTAAGAGTTCCTCAGTCTCAGAGTCTGTACGCATCGTCTTCATTGCAACTCTTATCGGATTGTTGTTCGAGCCGATTCATGATCCAGAACAACTCCAATTTCAAGCGAAGCGGCGCACCGACTCGGTTCATGTTCTACCGGAATGGTTCGTGGATCAATTTCCCAAATGAAGTGCTTGGAGATCTTCGGTTAGGGTTCTTGGAAGGCAAGCCGATAATGGACTCGTTGATTGGAGGCTCAAATTACCTCTTTGATTTTCTTCTCATGTTGCAGATCGATTTTCTGACTGAGAATCAGAGGTCCATTGCTTGGATCGACAAAAATGGTAAGTGTTTTTTCCCCAAAGTGTTCATCGACGAAGAGTTCGCGAAATCGGAGGAGAATCCAGAAAATTCGAAGATCGAGATCGAGATTCGAATCGACATTGATGGGAATTCATCTAAGAGAAAGAGAGACGAATTTGAATCGAACTCCAACTTGAATTCGAACAAGGACGAGGTCGAGGTCACTTCGTCGAAGAAGCCAGACGAAGATGATACATCAAAACGGCTACGTTTAACGCTGGAGTTTGGGGTTGAATCAGTGGGTCAACGCCGAGATTTCGGTTGAAGTGTTTATCACCCAATTTTGGTTAAACAGGGATAAGGGTATTTTGGGGTTTAGATAAAAATAAAATTGGTAAAGCTGTTCTGGTGGGCCTTGGATCACGTGCGTGTCACGTGTTGCTCTATTTCGTCTATTTTAACTCAATTTTAGCCTTAGGGGGTAACGGCCATGCAATTGGATTAGTTTAGGGGGTCAATTGATACTTTTTAAAGTTTAGGGGGTGAAGTGAAAAAGGGGTGATAGTTGAGGGTGGTAAAGTGTAATTTTCCCTTTTCTTTTAGAAGAATTATGTTGATCATGAGGTACTATGTGATGTTGTCAAAATGGATGCATGCCACTTGATTCTTGGGAGGCCATGGCAGTATGATGTTGATGCCATACATAGAGGAAAATATAATGTTTATGTCTTCTATCAAAATGATTGGAAGATAGTCCTCTATCTCATCAAAGAAGGCAGTGTAGCCAAAGCTTCAAAAACAAAGGGAAAGCCGTCTATCTTCCTGGTTAACAATGAGGATTAGTTTGACAAAGAAGCCAAGGAATACAAGAAGATATTTGCATTGATTCTTGCTAATGAAGTGCTCAAAATTTCCATTGAAGTTCCAGCAACAATGCAACCATTGATCAAGGAGTTTGGAGAAATTTTTCTAGAAGAATTGCTTCCAAGACTACCACCAATGTGGGATATCCAACACTGCATTGATCTGGTCTTTAGAGCCAGTTTGCCCAACCTTCCCCATTACTGGATGAGTCTAAAGGAGTGGCAGATCCTAAACCAAGTTGATGGTTTACTTAGTAAATGATAGATCAGAGAGAGCATGAATCCTTGTGTGGTACCAACCCTACCAATGCCATAGAAGGATGGAAGTTGGCATATGTGCGTGGATAGTCGTGCCATCAACAAATTACAATAAAGTACAGATTCCCAATATTGATGTTGGATGATATGTTCGATATGTTATGCAGGTCTAAACTTCATTCAAAGCTTGATCTAAAGAGTGGGTATCATCAGATCTGAATTCAACCCCAGGATGAGTGGAAAATCACGTTCAAGACCACAGAGGGACTTTATGAGTGGATGGTGATGCCATTCGGGCTATCCAACGCCTCGAGCACCTTCATGAGGCTCATGAATCAAGTCTTATTCATTAGCAAGTTTGTAGTCTTCTATTTTGATGAAATTTTGATATACAATCAAACATAGTCAGAGCATTATGTGCATGTACATGAGGTGTTAGAGGCTTTGTCACATAACAAGTTCTATATCAACTCAAAGAAGTGCAGCTTCTTGACAGACAAACTGTTCTTCTTGGGGTACGTAGTTAGTGCTAAGGGGATAGAGAATGACCAACCCCAGTAACAGTTAGTGATGTGTAAAGTTTCCACGATTTAGAAACCTTCTACCAGAGGTTTGTTATATATTTTAGTAGTATAGTGGCCCTCATCACTGAATGGTTGAAGAAAGGGAAGTTCTCAGGGGAGAAGCAGCAAAAGAGAGTTTTGCACTTATCAAAGAGAAACTGAGCACCACCTTAGTGTTAGCATTGCCTAATTTTGAGAAGCTCTTTCAAGTCGAATGTGATGCTTTAGTCGATGGGATCGGTGTTGTACTTTCACAAGAAGGCAGACCAAAGGCCTTTTTTAGTGAGAAGTTATGCGAAGCGTGACACGAGTTATCAGCATATAAGCTTGAGTTGTATGTCATGGTGCGAACTTTTAAGCATTGGGTGAACTACTTGATCTTGAGCGAGTTTGTGATGTATACTGATCACCAGGCTTTAAAGTTCATCAACAGCCAGACTGCTATCAACCAAATGCACGCTAGGTGGATCGCTTACATAGACCACTTCTCTTTTTCATTAAAGCATAAATCTGGACCTTCTAATAAGGTGGTAGATGCACTCAGCTGAAGAGCATCATTATTGGTGGCTTTGCATATAGAGCTAGTAGGTTTTGATCATCTCGAAGAGTCATATGAAGAGGATGATGATTTTGGGAAGATTTGGGGCAAAATACTAGTTTGGACATTCCTTTAACAGTTCCAAAGGCACCTTGGGAGGACCTATCCATGGACTTTATACTAGGCTTGCCTCGAACCCAATGAGGTATGGATTCTTTTTTTGTGGTGGTTGACAGGTATTCAAAAATGTCGCATTTCATGGCTTGCAGAATGACTTTCGACGCCACATGGCTAACCAATTTGTTCTTTAAGGAGGTGGTACGTTTGCATGGAGTGCCCAAATCCATTACCTCTGATCAAGATAATAAGTTCCTTAGTCACTTCTGGAAGACTCTATGGAAGAAGTGTGATACTTCTTCGAATTACAACAGCACTAGCCATCCTCAGACAGAAGTGGTCAACTAGACCTTAGGCAATCGTATTCGATCGATGCATCTCTGGCGAATTGCCTAAGCAATGGGATCCTGAATTGTCCTACGCAAAGTTTGCCTACAACAGCACTATCAGTTAAAGCATAGGGAGATCCTCATTTTCCAACGTCTATTGCGTACCCCCAAAACACTCTTTAGACTTTACCTGATCTCCCTAGCATGAACTTTGCAACAAAAAACATAGTCAATTGCATCCAAACTATGCAAGATGATGTATGACAACGACTTGAAGGCTAAAGCATCTAATGCCAAGTACAAGGAAGCAACTAACAAGAAAAGGCGTGAGAAGATCTTCAATGAAGGAGACTTGGTGTTGATATATCATCGAAAGGAACGTTTTCCTGTTGGTACTTACAACAAGCTGAAAGACAAAAAGTATGGGTCGTTTTAACAACAATGCTTGCATCGTTAAACTCCTGCTAGATATGGGTATTTCATCTACATTTAATGTTGCTGATCTCTACGAATGTTATCCTTCAAATGAGCCAACTCGGTGTCGAGTTCCTTCCAAGTGGTGGGGACTGATGTAGAACGGACAACACAGACTTTCCTTGAAAAGCGAGACCATCACATATCAACACGCAAGTTTGAAAAGTAGAAAACTGAAAGGTTTTAGTAGAAATCATTTTGGCGTCAACGACGAAATTACTTGAAATTCGGTGAGCTAATTTGAATCAACGTGAGTATTAAGGCTCATTTCCTTCAGCCATGAGCATCATATGTTTTTGGGGGAAATTCTTCGTCTAAGCCTTTAATTAATCAAATTTTCCGTTTATAGTAATTTTCATTTTGTTTGTAGTTTTTAAATTAAAATTCAGAAGAAGTTCCCGTTTGTTTTTGGACATTTCCTAGAGTCAGTAGGAGTTAATTTAGCAATTAACTCAATTTTTCCGTTTTTGGTAATTTTTCCTATTCCTAGCCTAATTTCGTGCTTATCACAAATTAAGGTTTCTAGAGTCTTCTTAAGGGTTTTCTAGCAGCCATAGGAATTCTTTACTAATTATATTGTTTGTAGCCATGAACGCAATTTAGATTTTGATTAATAATATTTTCAAAAGAGTTTTCCCTCTATTTTTCTAGTGGATTTTAGGTTTTCCCTTTGGGGATTCAAGGAACCCCTAATGGATTCTAGGGTTATTTTCTTAAGGTAGATGTGTTCTACTTCTTGCAATTTCCTCTTGCGTCAAAGTCCGTGCACTATGGTTGTTCACTTGAGGGAGAAGTCCAACAAGTGGGTTGGAGCACCGCAGGGTCACGGCTAGTAAGTATTACTTTGGGCTGGGTATTGGGTTATACTCATAGAGTCCTTGTATTGTAAATCTTCAAATCTCAACAATAGTGAAATCCTTTTTGGTTGGTTGTTATTGTGAAAACCACCCATAGAGTTTAAAACCCCGGTTTTGGAGGTTTTCTCTTTGTAGCCAAATCGTACTTGTGCTCATTATGAGATTGGTTATAACTTATAAAGTTTTATAACATGGTTTATTTTCTTTCAAATATATATGCACCTGTTTAGCTATTTTGTATATTCCCCTCGTGTGTTAATTTAGTTATTTGTTTTCTTGTGTGTTAATTTAGTTATTTTGTTTTCTTGTGGGTTCTAAATCATTTAGAGTTTATTTAGTGTTCAACAAGCTTTATGG
>BKZX01016617.1:0-11501 GCA_014362285.1 Fagus crenata
TACTATGAAAACATTATGGCCCCATTAATGTAGTACACAGTTCTATACAGTGTTGTAATTTGCCAATGCCAACCCTAATTAAGAGAATGGTGTGTAAAATATATATATCGTGATATCCAAACATTCAATGTTGAAGAAAGTTCGCTGCAAACTAATATTCCTTAGAACCTATATCTACGTAGAGTTTTAAGGTTTTGGAATTTCTCATTCCACATATTTATCCACACATTGACTTGACTACATCCAATAGTCCAATTATAAATATAATCTATTACGAGCATGATAACTACTCAGATAAGGACTCAAAAGTCAGAACCATAAAATTGAAGCTCATAATACATCTTTTCATTTACTTTCATTTGAATAAATCATATAATATTAATTTATTTTCCAATAATGCGCTATATAAAAGTTTGTGCATCAATTATTGTAGTTCAATGACATTATCGATTAGGGTTCAATCCACTGTTCCTCATTATTGTAATTATGAATTATTAAAAAATAAAAAGAACACAAATAAGCAGAGTTAACATGTACATTTTATATGGGATTCCGATTCATTATAAATTTATAAGAGTAATGCTAGAGACACAACCAATTTTACAACTATTTTCTTACAAACTAACATGGCACTGATGTGTCAATATACCACATCAGCAATTAAAATACCAAATTAACATATCAACATTAATTTAACAAAATCATTAAAAAAAATAATAATAAAATAAACCTATCCTATGATACTGAAACGGTGAAACCCAGCGCCGCCGCCACAAAATATGAACCTGAAACCCATCACTTCCAGTGTCAAGCTTTACTCTCCGGTGAAAGACACAAACCAGGTCCACGACCCCCTCATCATCTGAAACCACTTGTGTGTGCGTGCACAATCAAGGGATGTTTTCAGTGACTGTGAAGGAGGAGAGCAACGTTGAAGTGAGCTCAGTGGCGAAATCAAATGGGAGCATGGTCTCCAACAAGTTGGAGGCTGCGGAGTCCTTGGATTGGAAGCGGCTCATGGCGGAGGATCCTAATTGTGAGCCAATTTGATCCTTTCTCATTGCATCTTTGTTTTATATATATATATATATATATATATTATATATAATTTATCATTCTTTCTGTGTTTATAAACTCAATCACCGCGTTGAGTTACAAACTCCATGCTATGGTTTACAATTAATATATGGCTTTGGTTTTACTTTTTTGAATTTTATGTTATGGTGCTAATGTGCTATGCCTTGCTATCAGATCTGTGTTCGGTGGATAAGTCACCGTTGAAATACTTCATTGAAGAAATGGCCAATGGAAATTCATTAAGGAGCACGACGACTATTGGTAATGAGAAAATACAAGAGAGAGTTTATGATACTAGTGGATAAATGTCTTTTAATAATTATTAATTTTCATATTTAAATAAAATATAAAAGACAATAAAAATCATATTTAGACCAATAATTTTTTAGATTTAATTTTAACTTATTTTCTGTGCATCGCACATGTTTGTGACTAGTTAATTTACTATATCCAGAACTATTTATATATGCTATTAAAACTTTGTGCTTCAGCTGCAATAAGAAGATACATATGAGAGCAGATACTAGCATAAAATGCATAATACAACATGAAATTGCATAAAATAAATTTCTTGCCACAATAATTCTTTTTATTTACAAATGTGTTTTCAAAACTGCTCTAGCTAATTTCTTTTTTAGTGTTGCTTTCTATAGGTCTTACGCTGATTTTGTACTAGTCATATTGAATCATTGATTTGATTCTAAACTCAAGTACACGGCAAAACAACCAAAGTACCAAACTTATTGACTTCTTAAAAAAATTAAGAAGAAAAACTTAGGAGAAATTCCAAAAAAAAAAAATTCTTTAGCTACATCATTATGACAAATTAAACCTATGCTACTTTAAACCTCACATTTTTATTGTGCTAAACAAAACTTCAACCCTCACTTCGTTAGTTCTTCCCGCATGGGTGGCCTATATCTCTTATGCCATGGAAAACTTCCCTTTAAAAATTTTTTGTTAGAATATTTGCTGTCAATTTAACGCTAGATTCTCTTCCTCTCTCCAATGAAAATCTTTAGAAAAATAGTGGTTGATGTTCTTGTAAAATAACTTGATCTCTTATAGTTGTCTCTTGTTCTCGGTCTTAGTTTAGCGGAGATCGAAAAAATGATGGTTGACATGTTTTTCTCTCTCAGTTTCAGATCAATCGGAAATCATGTTGTGCAATTTTATGTTATGTTATGGTTTCACAGTTAAGACATATGTAACCAACAGCTGAAATAGGGGTTTGTTTGGGAAAATAATGAAAGTGTGAGGTTTAAAGTGACCTATTTTAAAATATGAGATTTATTTGTCACAAGGATTAATCTATAATTTTTTTTTTTTTTCCTAGACTTTTCCCAAACACTTAATGGCTTCTTTTCCTTCTTAAAGATGATGCAGAGGTTGTGATAGTATATATAATAGGATTTTGTTAATCAGTGCCCTTAGAGCAATGGTTAAGGAGTATTAAATACTTACACTTTACAGGAAATGACAAACTTTTAATATATATTAAAATAATAAATAGAAAGATTAAAATACTCTTAAAAATTATTTTTGTATTATTTTAATATTAAAATTTTACTATTTCCTATAAAGTGGTTGATGTTCTTGTAAAATAACTTGATCTCTTACAGTTGTCTCTTGTTCTTGGTCTTAGTTAAATAGAGATAAAAAAAATGATGGTTGACATGTTTTTTTTCTTAGACTGTTCCCAAACACTTAATTGCTTCTTTTACTTCTTGAAGATGATGCAGAGGTTGCGATAGTATATATAATAGGATTTTGTTAATCAGTGTCCTTAGGGCAATGGTTAAGGAGCATTAAATACTTATATTTTACAGAAATTGATGAACTTTTAATATTAAAATAATAAATATAAAGATTAAAATGCCCTTAAAAGTTATTTTTGAATTATTTTAATATTAAAATTTTACTACTTCCTATAAAGTGAAAACATTAAATATTTCCTTAATCATTACTTTAAGGGCATTCGTTAACATGACTCTATATCATATATTTCCTTATAATTTGGTCTTTTTCATTGTTTGTTTGTTATTTTTTTTTGGTTTGTTTATTTTGCTTAAAAATAAGTTGAGTAAAAAGACATTGGTATTTAAGAAAGATAGAGAGTGTGTACTTAGCCAAAAAAAAAAAGCTTAAAAAAGAAAACCCAACTTATCAATGTTATTTAGTACTAACCGTTGACCGTAATTTGACTCATCATAAAAGAGTGAGTGGGATTAGGTTATCCACTTTAGATATAGGCTCTGAGAAAAATCCTAAAACCTTGAAAAATTAATTGAAAAGCAAACCAATACATTGGCCAAATAAAATAAAAAACACACAATCATGAACGTGATGAAGAAAGAACAAACAAAGTGAAAAATAAATAAATAAATAAATAAAAGGGGAAAGAGAGACGTGAGGTGGGTTGAGGCTTGAGGGGAAAAGAGAGAAAAGAAAAAAAGAAAAAAACAGAGAAATGGGGGAGGGCTATGAACTGTGAGGAGGAAATGAAAATAAAAAATAAAATGGGTGAAGTGTGGGGGATGTATGTCAGTGGTGGGGGAGAAGTAAAAAGAAAGGGAGGTTGGCATGTGATTGGTGGGGGAAAAAATGGAAAGAAAAAATAAAAAAGAAATGAGGAGGTGTGGTACGTGGGTGGTGGGGCAAAAAGGAAAGAAAAAAGAAATGGGGAGGAGGGTGTATGGTGGGAAAAAAAGGGAGGGGAAAAGAAAGAAAAGAAAGAAAAGAAAAAAAATTGAAAGGGAAAAAATTTAATTGGTTTTATTTGTTTGTTCACTTTGTTTGATGCAAAGTTTAGAATTGTGAAAATTTGTTTAGAGAAAGTTTACGATATTTTTTATCATAAATGATTTGTGTACATCTCTATTACACACATAATACACATTTGTCTATATTTTTTTAATTACCTTGTTTAAATTTTGTAAAAGTGTGCAAGGGGACGTGTACAAATTATGACATTTTTTTTATTAGTAGACATTAATTTAAATCACAACATAAAATTTTAATTTTTGGATTATTTTTCATTGTTGATGATTTTTTTTTTGGTTAATTTTGCATTGGTAGTAAATGTATTTTTAGCCTTGTATTGAGATATTTTAATATATATATATATATATATTTTTTTAATTACATAATATATCCTAATAATATATTATTTAATAAGAAGAATGCATTCTCTAAAATACCAACCAAACACAATTCCTTTCAGTATAATCACTTCTTATTTTCTTAGAAATAATTTCAATATTTTACCAAACGCACTATTTTCAGCAAAATGCATTCTAGAGAATGCATTTCCTAAATAGAGGATCCAAACGCAACCTAACACAGTGAGTTGGTTCAGCTCTTAAATTTTTATTAGTTGTTTTAGGCGTTTAGGTGAAAGGAAACAATATTCTCAAAAAGAAAAAGAAAAAGTAAAAAGAAACAAGAACCAGTGAGCTTGACGTCAAACCAACCTAAATTAACCTAACAAAAGTTAAGCCTCACATTATGAGATTATTTAATATGTTAAAACATCAAATTCCAATTTTGTTCTATTATTATAGACTATTAATATTCTTGATCAACTTTGTTATATTATTTTATATCACATGTAATTTACCCTCAATACACACGTAAGCAAACCTCAATCCATCTATACTATAATGTAAATTTGAAGCTTTTTTTTTTTTTTTGATTGACCTCATAATATTGCGCCACATAAGTTGGTCCCACAATTTTACATCTCATTATTTTAATAAATATTTTTTTTATTGAATTTAAATTTTATTCTATAATTAAACATCTCATTAGAATTTGAAACATTATATTTTTTTTTTAATAAAAATAATATATAGTTTCATATATAAACACAATCATAATATATGTCTAATACTATAATATATTTTATATATATAAATACAATAATAATAAATATCTTTTAATAATTATCAATTTTCATATTTAGACAAAATATAAAAGCCAGAATCATATTTCGACCAATAATTCTTTAGATTTCATTTTAAGTAATTTTTTCGTACATCGTACGGGTTTGCGACAAGTTATTTTTAAATATCAGAGTTTAATTTGTTACACTCTATAAAATCAGTGCTATGCATTCAACCTACCAACCCAACCTATTCTATTAATATAGTTTATATATATATATGTATGTATATCTTATTTATTAAATTAATTTATTTTGGAATTTAGGAGTTAGTTTAAAGTTGTTGGTTTGATTTATTTTGATATTTTGAAAACTATGGTTTTAATTAAATTAGAATATTATATCCAATTGTTTTAAATATTGATACGTTGAAATAATACAATAGAATATTTTTATATAGAAAGACGATGAACAAGTAAAAATACAAGGGTTAGAATTCAAAGTCCAATGGTCTGACTTTGACTAATACGGTTCAATAAATTAAAATAATACAATAAAATATTATCATATTAAAAGACACATGAGTGATGATCAAACAAAAAGATTGGTACACGATTAAATACAGAGGCTTGAGCGCAAAGCCACTAGGCTGACCAGGATTAACACGGATCAAGATCCTCTAGAGTTCTTAGGGTACTCTACCACATAGAGTTCTTTAAATCTTGACCATTCATTTTAAAATAAAAGGCTAGGATGATGTTATATCATTATTCCACTAACATAAT
This sequence comes from Fagus crenata, assembly GCA_014362285.1. Taxonomy (NCBI): domain Eukaryota; kingdom Viridiplantae; phylum Streptophyta; class Magnoliopsida; order Fagales; family Fagaceae; genus Fagus; species Fagus crenata. The sequence continues at coordinate 5,746 of BKZX01016617.1, forward strand.
ACACTCCAAAGTCAACCCATCCAACCAAATTATTATTTTATTATTATATTAGTGGAATGATGATATGGTATCATCTTAGCCTTTCATTTTAAAATGAATGATCAAGATTAAAGAACTCTATGTGGTAGAGTACCCTAAGAACTCTAGAGGATCTTGATCCGATTAACACACTCTTTGAGAAAAGTAATGGTACACGCCTCCTAGGTAAAAAGGGATTTCAAGTTCCAAGTTTCAACCTAAGAATATCTTCACGACACGTGAAGATCGGCAGTGTACGAATCCGATACAAACACGAAAAGAGACTGAATCTATATCATAATGCCACGGAGTCTCACACACGTAACATGCCCCTTGGTCTTTCATATAAACTACATACTAAATCCCATCGTAATTTACACCAACTTTCTGTCAAACTCCTTAAAAACTTCCTCTCCTTGTGTTCTTATTTTTGGAAAGACCGTCTCAACTTGATTTCTAATTCTTGTTTCTGGTATTAGATTATAATAGACAGAAACAACAAGTAAAACACGTTCTCTTCCCACCCCACCTATATATATAGCGAGATACACACATTCCGCAAATCACAAAACACGTTCTCTTCATTCCGTTATTTCCAAACGCGTAATAGCTTCGTAAATTTGTTTTGTTTCGTTTTGTTTTATTTATTCGTTTATTTTTTCACAGAGACACAAAAGTTTAGGGTTTTAGAAAGAATGGGAAATTGCTTTTCCGATATGGAGGGTGGGAAGCAAGCTGTTGGTGGGGCCCAACAAAGGCCCACCATAACCAGTGACAACAACAACAACAATGGTGGCCATAATGACGCCGTTGATTTCTTCTATAAGTCCCATGGTCTTCATCCTCTGTTCACCCAAATGGAGGTATTAATATATATATATATATATATAAAACAGTTCCGGCAACTTTGTTTTTCTTTTCAATATCTTATTAATTTATTCTAAGAGATATTCGAATGCACTGAACTGTATCGCACTGTATTGAAGTTATTTAGGGATTTAGGGGTACGACGATATTAATTTACTCTGAGAGTATTTTATAATTTTTTGGGTTGTAATTGTTTTTTTTAAGGTACGATTTTTAATTCAATACACGATTTAATTTTAAATTATGACGAATTTCCGAAACACGATTTAAAAATTAAAAGGTTAGATGATCCCCAAATAAGTTTAAAAATTGTGCCAATTTAAATAATAATTATTAAAATAAAATTATAGAATACTCCGAGAGCAATGTAATTTATTTAGTTTTATTTATTTATTTATTTTATTTTATAGATTTTATTTGTGTGAATTATGTTTGTAATTGTGTTTTAATGTTTATTGCTCTATTTTTAATTTGTGATTGTTTTATTATGGTTGGACTGAAGTTTTATTATTCAATACTTTTGATTTGAATTTCTTGAATAATGATTTATTCAATGCCACTGTGAATTAGGAATGAGACATTGCATTGACATGTTGTGAAAGATGATCATCAGGATTAATTTGGCTAAAAGCTCCACACATAAGAGTTTGACAAATCTTGAGAGATAACTACAATGGATTCTAGAACTCGGACTCCGATTTTGTGACTTGAGAGTAATTTGATTCAAGAATTCTATAAACATGTTACCTGTTTATCACAACTGATGTTGCCCTGAAAACAATAGTACTGAGACCAAGAATAACATAAATATGGTTATTCTTTTTTATAAGTCAAATATTTATTGTTTAGGAAAAGTTCACTAGTGATACTACTTTGTTACTATCGTTGTTGATTAAATAAATGGAAGGCTCGTAACTTAATCTTAAAAGACTTTAGGCATCTCTGCTGTTAGACTTAACAAAAAAAATAAGTTTGTATTAGTGTTTTCTGCTGTATAGAGACACATTTGATTAATTAATTATTGTTGCATGGTGGAGGAGATTTGTTTTATTCAAATGGTGTTAAAAGTTTCATTTGCCTTAGTTCTTTTCAAGCTGTGAGTTTATATTGATAAATGGAGCAGGCAGGGCATGCAGGGCAATGTTGACTTTGTATTCTGTTATTGATATGGTGATCCAATAGGTACTTTACTGTTTGGCCTATGAACAGTTTCTCAGAATTTGAGAATAGATACTGTAGAGAGAGGGTTTCCACTTTCCACTGTGTTCTAATGCTTCACAGCAACAGATCTTTTCCCATACATGTTAGTTTTTTCGAAAATGTAGTTGTCTGCATGTTCTTTGTATGGTTGAGTTGTTGTGTTGCTACCATAGGTCCATATCAATGAGCCCACCTGATCTCTTCTTAAAAGTTGCACTACAAAATGCTCCCCCAAGGGGAACAATAGCAAGATTCCCATTTTGTTGGTGACAATTCAAGGATAGAGCATAAGACAAAACCATTGATTCCATTTTTTTTTTTTTTGGTGTAGAAAATGTATATCTATATTCATTTGCTTAAATTCAGGTCCACCATATGCTTTTATTTGATTCTTATTGATGTAGACTTTGTTTAAGTCCTATTGGGGTCAATAGTTGGAATTTTCCTCGTATATATAATTGATCTTGTCAGAAATACTAGCCAAGCCATGCATGTAACCCAAAAGCATTTATTGATGGTCTTTTAATTATCCACTTCAAAAAGTAACAAATTAAACTTCATAAATTTTTTTTTGTGGTGCAAATTGCTAATCAAGCTATATACTAATAAAGTTTTTGTAAAGTTGGACACTGAAACAGCTTTGTGAAGCAACTATGTTGTATTTTAATATGCAGGAGTCAAATATTAATCTCATTTAAGGCCAATGAGTTTTGGCTCAAATGGTATGTTCTTCTCCCATAAGAATGGGGTAGAGGATGATGTTGTCGGTTTAGGACCCACTGGGTGCATGTGTAACTTATCAATTAAAAGAAGTTTTATCTTAGTTTAGGTCTTAGTAATTGAAGTGCCTCTATTTTTGAAAAGGACGCGTAGTCCTATCTTTATTTCATCTCTAATAGATGGATATTGTGGAGTGCATTGGTTCACCCCTTCACTAAATATGGGTGGCATTTTATAAAGCTCCAAAGCAGTAATACATCCTGATATCATTTTACTCAAGATGGGGTCATTAGTATAGTGTATTTCGGCATTGGAATTGTTATTCAATTCACATTAATTGCTCTTCTGTTTTGTCTTGTCTTTTCATATTTGGTTAGCCCGTATTTGGTTTCTCATAATGTATTCATGTATTCTTGTGTTTCAATTCTATGCTGCAGTTATCTCTATCAGCATCTAAGTTGCTTGATCGTGACATCACTTCAAAGGTATTTCTCTCGGTATATAACCTCATTTCATAGTGAGTTTATTTAGGGGTTATACTATAATTTTCCATTGTGCTGAATATTTTGGTAATTTACTATAGGGTCTGTTAAAATGCCATCGTATCTTCACTGTCAGCTTATATACAGCTTTTTAAAGGTTCATTTCTTCTAGATTCAATGGTATTTGTTTTTTAAACAAAATATGCCCTTGAAAATACGCTCATCCAAATACTTTGCACCATCCTTTTGTTTCAGTATGATATTTGAGTTTGTTTGTCTTCATTTGCCCTTCAAATTTCCTAAGCTTGACAAGGTTTGTGAAGTTATGATCTGAATCACACTTTACGTTGGTATCAGGTTAATATCTGTAATAGTTTGATTCTGTAAAGAATCTTATGGTATACAACCAATTTACTCCAAGGATTCTTTCTTTGTAAATCTGTTTCTATTTTAATAAGATATTTTTATTACATATAAAAAAGTAGTGTATCTGAGAAAACTATCATATTGGTTTTACTTCTATTCAAGATTTTGTACATCTCAAATATATTCTGTGTTTGAGCTATCCTTTTAATTCAACCAAAATAGAGTGGAAACTACATGTGAAAGGTGGATTATATAGTTTTAAAATATATGCTTGCTAGTAATCACTATATTTTAGATAACAATTTTGACATAGTCTATATTTTTATCTATATAAAATATTAGTATATAAGGGTATGTAAGGTCTTCAGGAAGTTAGCCTCTCTATTTAATGGCTTTCACTGTAATGGTTTTATAATCTTGTGATGGGCTGGATTACTATATAGATGGATTAATAAGTGTCCTAGTAAGTTACAGTAGTCAATTTAGGATGATGAAAGCCTGAAGCCCTGGTAGCTTTAGTTTTTAATGATTAGGTGGTTATATATCTCCCATGATAACTGGGGACTTTTTTCAAATTAGGAATAATCTCAAATTTAGAGATTTTCTTTCTTCTTCTATATCTATTCACCTTAACCAACTAATGGTTAAATCCTATGCCCCATGGCTTGTGGTTTTGAGCCTTGTTTGCTCAAAATTGTAGGAAACTGAGTTAACACCACATCTTCAAGTTTCCAGTGTTTTTAATGTTTCTTCGTAATACTTGTAGTCATTAGATTCCTACCTGGGATACTGATAAAAAAAAAAAAAAAGATTCCTACCTAGGATATTTCAAAATTACATGTGCCATAAGTAGTGTTTATGTTTGACAATCACTTCTTTGTATACTCTTGGACGCATTTTCATATGAAGCAAGCTAAACTATTATATGTTGGCTGTTTTTGATATATGTTCTCACATATCTGAAGGTCTTGAATTTGTCAATCCACAGTAGTTTGTTTATGTGCTTGTATGACATGCATGCATTCCGTGATCAGGTTTGTCTTACTATAGTTTTAGCTAAAATATACTTTATTTCATTCAGAGTGATCCGATGGTTGTGGTGTATGCAAAGAAAATAGATGGAAAACTAGAGGAGTTAGGTCGCACTGAGGTTGTACTGAATAGTTTGAATCCTGCATGGATAGAAAAAGTTGCAGTTGCATTCCAGTTCGAGATTGTGCAGCCATTGGTGTAAGCTTTCCAAATTTCTTTAAGTGCATATCTTTGTGTAGATATATCCTGTTCTACTATAAGTTGTGTTATACCCTCCCAGGCATAATCTGCTCAGGGGTGCGTCTGGGAGTTGCTCCCCAGCATATATTAACTCCGTCCGAGGAGCCCTGGACTAGGGGGGCCTTGGGTATTATGCCTAATGATGTAAGGGGACTTGGCACTGTTTCCAGTCCATCCAAACTGATGGCTTTCTCGATGCGATAAAAAAAAAAAAGGTAGTGTTTTAATTTGACTTGTTGGCTCATGTTTGCATTTGTTTTTTCTTACTCCATATTTCATGTGTATGATGTGGATACAAAATATCATAATGTACCTGTGAAGGTATATATCAGTTTTTTTTTTTTTTTTTTTTTTTTTTTTTTTTTTTTTTTTTTTTTTTGCATTTTCAGCATCCATAATTTTTATTCATGTTTTGTATATTATGTTTGTTCAATTATTTTGCACTGTTAATATTACATTACAAAAAGTGGACATGCCCAGTGTTCATGTGGCATCTCTGCCAATCTTTAAGTTCTGAAAATTGCAATTTGCAATAAAATCTTATCCACATTTTTAACATATAAAATGTGTATTGACTAGATCACACTATAAGTACGCTAAGCACTAATTTTGTCGATATGTGGTAAAAAACATTGAACTAGAAACAAAAGCAATTAGTGAACAATTAGAAACAAATATTTGGTGCCAAATATGTGATGTCTCAGATAATCTTAGAGAAAGTTATTTTGACAATAGCAATAGATGTGGTGGGGCATTGTATAATTGTATGGGAATGCACTTACTAAAATTATGAAATGATTTGCCAGTGTGTTGCATTTTCCGCTTTTTAAC
>BKZX01016620.1:0-10279 GCA_014362285.1 Fagus crenata
TAACCCGCGCAATGCGCGGCTCTTTTTTATTGTTTTTCTATAAATATATTCCTAACAAAGCAACTTAACCAAGAAGAGGGAAGAAATAATAACAATAATGAAAAGGAAAAAAAATAAGAAAGAAAAGAAAAGTGTATAATAGAAAATGTAAATAATTTTTTTTTTTGGTTCTTAAAAATAGAAATGATTTTTCTTATATTTTATCAAATGTATTAAACTAAGGCTACAAAGATAACTACCAATAACTTTTTAGCCTAGTTGCATCAATTTCTTTCAATGGGGGTTTATATCTCGGGGTTACATTCACTTATAAAAAGAAAAAAAAAAAAAAATTCACTTCACATCTTTTATGAATTTTAATCACTTTGGTGAACCTTAATTGTTACATACAGGGATTCCAAATATTCAGAGGTTCCTTATTTCAATTTGTCACATATTTATCCTATCTATACATTTTTTGACTTTTTTTGTTTCTCCTTTTTTTTTTTTTTTGGGTAATTTCTTGCTTATTAATAATCACAGATCTAGAAACAATATTTGTGACCTTAGAAGTCTATCCTATAACAAATTGGTCGACGAAGATAAAAATGACAATGTCATCTTAAGTCTAATACGTATTTTAGGAAAATTTAACTCAAAGAACAAAAATGTTAAGATGTTATTCCTCTGCCCCTAAAACAAATTTATAATTGCCTTTTTTGGTTATCTCTAAATGATAGTTCATTGATGTCCTAAATCTAAGATAATTTGAATGTTGCCTCATCAATTCCAATATGAGTGATGAAATATAATTTATGCTTAACACTTCCCCCCAAAATATATATTAAACATATACTTACCATGCAGTTTAGCATATCCAATTGTATAAAAATAAAAAGATCAAGTCAAACTAAATTTTATATGCAATTAGATAGTATTAGAAATTGTAAAGAAAAAAAAAGAAAAAAAAAAAAAGGCATTTTTGGTTGCATAAAATAAAGGATAACAACTTAACCAAGCAAAAATATTTTGAATGTAAAATATACATACGTTGTAAATTATATTCTAAACGATTTGTGGATCCCGGGAATTGAACTCATACCCTCACAGAAGGATGAGACCTTTTGGGGAGAGAAATGACCACTGGGCCAAATGTCCAAGTTGTAATTTAAATGCATATTTGAAACAACATATTATAATTATTATGTTTAAGGATTAAAATAAATGGGTTAAAAATATATATAAGGTCATTTGACATTTTTGGCAATTTCAAAGTCATGGAATATGAATGATTTGGAAAACTGATTTGCAAATGAGAAATTCAAAATTAATATATATATATATATATATATATGAAGAAGAAATTTGAAGGGACATTTTTTATGTTTCAAATAATTAATTGCCATATATATTATATAGATAGATATTGACACATATTAACTCGTGATAATTAAGGAGCAATAATATACACTATTAAAGCTTCATTATTTATAAGTTATTTTATTTTATTTTATTTTATTTTTTCCCTTGGTGAAACCACATAATTTTTGAAGTATGAATATAAGAAATTAGTGGAATTAATAGTTCACATTTAATATTGCACATTTAAGGGCATTACTTTTTTTTTTTTTTTTTTTTTTCATTTATTATAGATAAATGGCAAATACGTGGCAGCATTTATCCAACTAAACTACCACGTGTCATGCAGAAGACGTTGATTATTTTTCTTTTAAAAATCTCTTGACATAGTTGAACTAAGAAAATTTAGGAACACTATATAACCGTAGAAAATAAAGTAGCTAGAGTAATAATTAGAAAAACCTTTTCAATTTATAAGACACGAGACCTAATTAAAACCATGCAATGTTCCCCCTTAATTATAAGATAAACATGATTGAACTTATAAAAAGTATGGAATAAAACATACATCAATTAGGAATTAATAAATTAACAATCAACTGTAATTTAACATTAAAAATAGAAGGGACTACAAAGTACTCATACCGTTATACAAAAGACATAACCCTTTAGCCCTAGCAAGAGGCTTAGGTAGCCATGAGAGTGAAAACCTAAGCTTGAGAGAGAGAGAGAGGGTACGACTATCTAAGTCTAAGACATCTATTCTAAACCCTATATAAACCCTAATCCTCTTTTCTAATTCAGACTTCAGAGTCTAACCAAATTGGGTCCAATGAGCCTTGAATTTGGAGCGCTTTAAAACACAAATGGGCCTTCATTAAAATTGAATTCGTGCGAATCTAGTCACCTGGATTTGCGAAGACAGGAGTTTCTACTTGATTTGGATTAACCAATCCAGTCGGTTGGATCAAATCCAGTCGCCTAGATTCTCTGTCACGACCCAAACCGTAATATGATTCGGAGTTGGACCGGCTTGCTAATACCAAGCATGTGCCTGATATTAACACGAACCAACTAAAAGAAGTATAAATTTTTCCTTCTTTCTTTTCTTTTCTCTCGTCCTGATTCTTTAACTTTTATTTGGGTTGGGAACTCCCATAATATAATAACGTACTCCTTTGTAAAATAATTGAATATACTAGTTCACCTAAAGAAAGTGATAGTAGTCAGAGCATCTATAACTGTTTATACAAAATACATCAGTATGTGGACATAATAACTCTAATACAGTGGAAAACTATTTAAACATATACATCACTTCTACTTTATATACATAAAAACTCAAAACATCTAAGACTAGTTCTAGATACCACAAAATTGCTCCTTCATGCTGAGATTCTTGGCTGCAATATAGAATGTTCCTGCAATCTGAGCAATCCACTTTGCTTAGTAAGGGAGGCGTGACATGAAGATTTAACAGTATGCATGAATGCATGATAAACAAAATAATCTTTGTGGATATGACTTGCGTATAAACAATTCATGCCAAAATGATTTCATGAGTTTCTTAAACATATATGTTTCATACTGATGAACATAATATTTGATAACTTGTAAGGCATAATATAACTGTTGAAATCTAAACATATAGCATGATTCCTTTATATGTAAATAAAACATGTTCCCTTAAACTGTTCTGAAGAGAAACTTATCTCATACTATTGCATAATATAGCAAAACTATATGGAATATGTAACTGTATTTTATCTTTAAGACTTTGCCCCTCGTGACCTTACCGGTGCCATGTCTGCAGGGAAACTATCCCCTCGTGGTTTAGGTTGCCAGTCTACAAAGATCCGAAGATCCCCTCGTGGCCTGGGTTGCCATATCTTCAGGGAATACAATCCCTTGTGGCCTTACTTGTTGCCGGTCTATAGGGAATAAAACCCCTCGTGGCCTGCTGCCATGTCTTTAGGGCATACGATCCCCTCATGGCCTTGGGTTGTCAGTCTACAGGGCATCACACTCAAAACTGTTTTAGATGTTCATAAAACATATCATGCTTGTTTATTTTTCAATCTCTCTCTTGCCTTACTAAGCCAAAATTTATAGCATATTCACAACTTGCTTCTAAAATCTGTCTTAACTATACCAACTCAAAACTGTTTCTAAATCAATGCACGTTTTCTTTATAAACAAGTATCAAATTGAATTTACTGAAAGCATTGATAAAACATATATAGATATATTCTTAAAACATGGATTATTAAATTTTCATGGCACATTCCCTTACCTCAATCCAGCAGCTGGATTCCAAGAGTCTCAAGTAGATCGCTTCACCTATCCTCCCTTGATTATCCTAAATCAAGTATAGGAGTTAAGTTAACTTCAACTTAATCTTAGTTTCAACTTAATGTCAACCTTAACTCATAATAGGCTAATCAACACTTATGACCATAATTTCTCTTAACTTATCTTAACTAATCTTTACCAAACCCTTATTAAGCCTCAAAATCATATTCAAGGCATCCATATAAATCAAACATCAAAACATAGCTTCTTTAGAAAGCATACATTAGCTTGGTACACCCCACATTCGCACATTAATTCATAGAGTTATGAATTTATTAGAAACAAAAGACACTAAGGCTCCTGCTATTATTTCAGCTACCAAATAATAAAACCAAGGCATACAAAAATTCACCCTAGTCTTAAACACACAAAGAAATACTCAAACCAAATTTCAACCCAATCTACTCAAAATAACATGAGAATAAATTCTTCTAACTTTCAGTGTTTTCAACTCATCTTTAACAGATTTTCTGTGGGAACAGTATCTTATAAAATTCATTTGACAAACTTAGAAACCTCAAAATACCCTGAAATCTTACTGTGAGGTAACATCATATATTTAACATCTCTCATCAAAATTTCAGCTCAAAATAGTATATCTAGAATTTATTAAAATTCTAGTACTTTCATGAACTCAAATCTGTCAGTACAGTTTTTAAGGTGACTTTAGATATGTGCTCACAATTCATTATGTACTAAAATGGCATGGGGCTAATTCCATCAATAACATATACATCCTAGGGTTCCAGAAAATTATCCCAATCACTCAAATTCCAAGTATTGGATTTATTATGAAATTGCTAACTGACAAACACATAATCTGTCAAATTGACAGAATTGTACAGTTTTCTTGTAAAATAACAAATAATTATCAAAACTCAATATTTTTCTATGAAATTTCATATTCATAACCTAGACATATGATAGATTACCCTAGAGAAAACTGTTTCTCATATCTATTTCCAATAAGAAACAAAATTTCCATGAAAGTTTACTGTTCACGCAGATCTGACAGAGCAGTAAAATTTCTCAACAATTCACCTCAAATCCATCTCTAATGGCACATTCAAGCATAGATTAATACTCAAATCACAACATGCAATCCGTGAATTAAAATAGAACACCAAACCCACATAGCAACATAAAATCCCAGCAACTTCCATTAACAAATCTCAAATATTAAACCCCAAAAATTTCTAACACAACATATTCATTTTCCTTAACCCAAAATCATATTTCTACAAACCCATAACCTCAAAGTGTAAGAATCATGAAGATCAACCAAGTAGTACACACTTCAAGGAGTACTCATATGAAATTTCAACTCAATTCAATCAATAAAAGCTTGGGACAAATTCTGCAAAAATATCTATTTTCAGATTAAACTGGAAGCAGGTCAGCCCTTTGTAAAATTCGTTTGACCCACTTAGAGTCATCCGATTTGCCTGAAAATTTATAAGGATGTACTTTTATATGTGTATAATGTACCACAGAAATTCAACTGAAAAAGAGTTCTACACGATTTATTAAAAATCCCGCAATGTGGTTGACTCAAATCTGACAGATTTGAAGTTAAGAAAGGGAAATGACTACTTGGTTCAAGGAAACACAATTCAAATTAAATCCATGATATTAACTTCCTAAAAAAATAGGAACTTCAGCCCTTATATAAAAATCCTCTTTTAAGTTTTGGTTTAGAAACATCACCCAAGAAATTTCCCATTAAATTAGTCAATACCCATAACATTCAAATCAATAAACTCTTTTAAAATTCCATATTCCATCTTTCCCACACCCTCTTCAAACCAAATGTTAATAAATTGCAAAACAAATAACAAGAAGAAGATGTGTATTTTCGGACTCCAAGGAAAACTACAAAATTAGACCCACTTAAGTCTCAAATGACCCCACAAACTTCATAAAACAATCACCCAATCCTAAACCCATAACATCAAGAACAACTCTCAAACAAACCTTGTATAGATATCTTAGGAAATTAGAGAATGAGTTAAAGATTTTCACCTTAGATTATGTAAATATGGCCGGCGTGAGAGAAAGAGGAGCTTTGCTGGCGGGTTGTGGAAGACCGCTGGTCCGGTGGTATGATTTTGGTGGTGGTGGTGTGTGGGTGTGTGTATGGGTGTAGAGAGAGAACTAGGTGAGAAGGAAAAAAGGGAGAGGGGTGGTCTAAAAAGAAAGAAGAAATAAATTGTGTGGTGGGGGATGGTTTATAACAAAATATCTAGTAGGGAAATTTACAAAAATACCCCCAACTTAACAATTAAATTTCCGGGGTGTTACATTCTCGAGGTTTGGAGTTTCTGCCTGATTCTAGACCTTTAATCCAGTTGCTTGGATCCAATCCAGTCGACTAGATTCTTCTTAATTTTGAATTCTGGAGTTCTCGCCTAAAGGTGCAATCACTTGGAGCTTGATCCAGTCGCCTGGATATCCCAATCCAGTCGGTTGGATTGTGCTTTATCACTCATTTCTTCTCTTTTGCTCCTTCCAGCTTGTGCTATCTACTCCAATGTGATCCAGCTTGTACCTGCAATCAAGCATAGCCCAAATTAACATCTAAGGGATTAAATTAATACACGTAAATGTCTAAGTCATGTAATTCAATGAAGTGAACAACAAACATTCATTTAAGTGTAACTGGACATGTAATGCAACATAATCCCAGTAGAATCTCTCTAAAATGCATGTAAATAAGTCATATTTCATGACTTATCAGTAGGCACCTCCGTAGTCAAAATAGTTCAACCTTCTACATATCTTGCTACAAACAATTTAATCCTTGTCGACTCTGGAAAATTGTTCAATGATTGTTCCTGACTCCGATCCCCATTGGGCTCGACGAAATCTCGCTTTTGTGTTTAGGTGCTTATGTGAACATATTGTGGAAATATGTGCAAGTGTGTGTGTGTGTGTGTGTGTGTGTGTGTGTGTGTGTGCGTGTGTGCTCTGGCATATCCGAGGATATGGCAATGGGGAGGAGAAACACGAGATTTGGAGTCGCCATTAATCATTGGGAAATTGAAGGTGTAAGAGTACCAATATGGGATTTTAGATTTTATGCATAATGTCATATAAAAAGCTCATTTATATACATTAAAACATAAAGGGGGACCTAGGCATGCATGCTAGGGCTTATGGATGCATATTCATAAAGAGGCATGAAATACATTTAAGACATGTTTGAGGTGATGAAAAGGAAATTAGAAGTGGATTCTAGGTTTTAATGCAAGTGAATATGGCATGTACCAAAATGCATAAAAATGGAAGAAAGAACCTAGAAGTGCATTCTAGGGTTTATGCATAAAGTCCATATAATGATGCGAAAATTAGTGTAAACATTATAAAATATGCAAGTTTAGACATGTGATTCTAAGAATTGCACAACATGGCATGTTCACAATCATAAACACTTAATTGGAATAAGGTTTAGAACTTACCTAATGCAGAGTTGGGATTTCGGCGGCGCTTCCGAGAAGAAAATAGAAAAGCGAGCTTGGATCCTCAAAAATTGGGTGGCACTCCGGCGTAGGAATGGAAGACTTAAATCCAAGGGTCCCGAATTCGGTATGCTCAGAATCCAAGACTCTTTTTTGCCGGTTTGGAACTCAGGCTTGGATTAGGATAAGAATCGATCAAATTCTTCGTCGGTTTCTCAATTACGATTGCGTTTTCTCTCGGATTTGGGTTGCTTAGAGCTTGGATTGGCAGAACCTCACTATCACTTTAATTCTTTTTGCCTCATGCCTTGAAATTCGAGCTGCTATTTATAGAGGAGTGATAAGTCATGAAATATGACTTATTAAGTCCATTTTTTAAGGTTTTTAATAAAATTAATTTACATTTTATTTTTAGTTGTATGTAAATCATTGCATTTCTTTTATTTTATTACATTGTATAAAAATAATTTATTTACATGCATTATTTTAATTTTATAAAGTTTGAATTTTATGTTATGTTTTAGGTGTAAACTAGTACTGAAAAAGAAAAAGAATAGAAGAAGAACAAGGCCACAAGGTCAGCAGCAAGCCCACAAGGCCAGTAGCAAGCCCACAGGCCAGAAAGCCCAGCAGTCCCACGGATTGCATGCTCTCCCCTCCTATTATGAGATCACTGGATTGGAGCCTTCCTTTTGAGCTCATGTGTGATGCTAGTGACTATGCCATAAGAGCGGTATTAGGCAAAAGGAAAGACAACAAGCCATATGTCATCTATTATGCTAGTAGAACTCTTAACTGTGCACAAATGAATTACACAACTACTGAGAAAGAGTTACTAGCCATTGTTTTTGCTTTAGACAAATTTCGTGTTTATTTGATTGGATCACCTATTGTTGTTTTTATTGATCATGCCGCCCTCAAGTCTCTTTTTACCAAAAAGGATGCAAAGGCGCAACTAATTAGGTGGATTTTGTTATTGCAGGAATTTAGTCTAACAATCAAAGATAAGAAAGGAGTTGAGAATGTGGTAGCGGATCACCTCTTAAGACTCACTTTCGAGGGTAATTCGGATCACCTCCCTATTAATGATGAATTTCCTGATGAACATTTATTTGTTATTTCTGAATTGCCATGGTATGCTCACATCGTGAATTACCTTGTTGTAGGTGAAATTCCGAAGGAGTGGAGCGCACAAGATAAGAGAGTTTTTGGTTGAGGTACGTAATTTTTATTGGGATGATCCCAATCTTTTTAAATATTGTCCCGACCAAATTATTAGGAGATGCGTTCCTAATGATGAAATCACTAGTGTCTTAAACTTTTGTCATTCTGAAGCTTGTGGTGGGCACTTTTCTATAAAGAAAACTGCTGTAAAAATCTTGCAGTGTAGATTTTATTGGCCCACATTGTTTAAGGACACTAATGATTTCTGTAGGGCATGTGAAAGATGCCAAAAGTTGGGAGCCATTTCTCATAGGAACATGATGCCTCTTAACCCCATTCTTGTTATTGAGATCTTTGATTGTTGGGGTATAGACTTCATGGGCCCATTTCCCCCATCTTTTGGTAATCTTTACATATTAGTTGTTGTGGACTATGTGTCTAAGTGGGTTGAGGCCGTGGCGTGTAAAAAGAATGACCATAGGACTGTTGTAAAATTTTTGAAAGAAAATGTCCTATCTAGATTTGGAACGCCACGAGCCATCCTAAGTGACCAAGGAACCCACTTTTCTAACAAACCCTTTGAGTCCCTAATGTTGAAATATGGAGTAATCCATAAAGTAGCTACTTCGTACCACCCTCAAACAAGTGGTCAAGTGGAACTAGCCAATAGGGAGATTAAGCAAATTTTAGAAAAAACGGTTAGCCCCAACTGTAAGGATTGGTCCTTACGTTTGTTGGATGCACTTTGGGCTTACCGTACAGCTTTTAAAACTCCCCTTGGTATGTCCCCTTATCAACTTGTTTTTGGTAAACCTTGCCACTTGCCGGTAGAACTTGAGCATAAAGCCTATTGGGCTATAAAAGCTTTTAATTTTGATTTGGATGAGGCCAGCAAGTTTAGAAAACTCCAATTGAATGAATTAGAGGAGTTAAGAAACGATGCATATGAGAGTTCTAAAATCTACAAGGCAAAGATGAAAATTTTTCATGACAAAAGGATTTTGAGAAAAACTTTGAAGTGAACCAAAAAGTGTACTTGTATGATTCTAGACTCCATAAGCATCCGGGCAAGTTGAGGTCTAGGTGGGATGGTTCGTATGTAGTGAAATGTGTTTTTGAAAATAGGGCCATTAAGGTAGAGGATCCTAGGGATGGGTGAATTTTTAAAGTAAATGGACAAAGACTTAAGCCCGCCCTAGATAGGTTTGTGCCCGAGGAAGAAACAATTTCCTTAGAGGATCCCCTTTATTGGGATGAGTAGATTTTTCGGAGTCTACCTTTTACTTGTACCATATTTTGCTTTTGTTTTTGTTTGGTGGAACTAACATTTTGCAGGAAATATCATTGGAAGTTTCTATGCCACGATTGAGATGCCTTCTAAACCTTCTTATACTATCATGTTGTATATTTTTGAAACATTGAGGACAATGTTGAATTTAGGTTAGGAGGTGGGATAGTAATTTTTTAGAGAACTTCCTATACATATGTTGAAGTGTTTGAAATTCTTGCATGCTTGTTATGTTTCCCATTTAGTAACATCTTTTTGCTTTTGGTAAATATTAAAAAAAAAAGAAATTTTTTTTTTTTTTTGATGTTTAATGTTATGCAATATGTCTTGAAATAATGGATTCATATTCTTTGATTGTGCTATCCTTGAGGATGTATTGAGCATTAGCTTTGATTTAAATGTCATTAGTGAGCTTAAAGGCTTGAACGCATGAGCATTTGATTGAGAAATTTAAATCCTGTCCTTTGATGCTTGATTTTTGGGTAGTGAGATTCCACTTGTTTTTTGAGCTTCACAAGCACACTAGTACATGGTTGTGGGGTATGAAAGCCAAACATGAATGTTTAAAATCTTAAGACTAGTTGGTTGACTTGTTGGTTGTGAAATCCTTGGCATGGTTTTGTGTATTGTAATGTTCTAAAAAAAAAAAAAAAAAAAAAAAAAAAAAAAAAAAAAAAAA
>BKZX01016625.1:0-15127 GCA_014362285.1 Fagus crenata
AATTATCTCTGGAACTACATGTGCTTATAATAAATGAATTTTGTTAACGAATGCTTCTAGGGCAATTGTTAAGAGTATTAAATACTCAAAATTTACGGCTAATAAAGAATTTTTAATATTAAAATAATAAATGAAAAGACTAAAATATCCTTAAAAGTTGTTTTTGTGTTATTTTAATATTAAAATTTCATTAGTTCCTATAAAATAAAAATATTAAATGTTTCCTTAATCATTATTTTAAGGACAGCCATTAACCAGACCCGTAATAAATTTCTAATTTCATTGTACAATATTGGCCAATACCCTCCACGCATGGAAATGGAACTCTGACTCTTTGACTAATGGAGTGATTATTCAGTAGTTTAGGATTACAAATAAATACGTAGTTTACTTCTCACATGAATGGTGGGTTCTACTACATAAGTGTGAGTCTTACTAATTAAATTCATGATATAACCTACTATTCATGGGAGAGGAAAATTACACATTTTTTTTATAGCAATAAAGCTACAGATATAATATTTTCACAAAGAAATTTATAATATTGCTGAGGTGTTAAGTTTTGAATGGTAAGTAATACAATGCAGTATGTGATAGGTCAGATAAGAACTAATAAAAACTTATCAATTCAATATTATTACAAAAATATTATATTCATAATATTACTCTATTTATAATCCTCAGCTATTGGATAATTTTCCCAGACTATGGACCTCAGCTGAGAGGTGACAATCAAAACGAACATAGAAAAACGTACACTTCATTAAAGAAAAAGCTGAGGAGTACGTTCCATCTCAAAAAGTATCTTAAGAGGACAAGCACTTCATATATAGAGACGAACACTTTTGTTCATGAATTTGAATCCATATGAGATATATATATATATATATATATCCACGATTAACGTGTTACAAGAATTTACAGCTGGCCAACGACATAGATACATCTTTCTATATAAAGTTGCTGTTAGTGTAGTAGAAAAGCATGAAAGATGATAGTAAAAGAACTTCTCTGAATTTTTTTTTTTTTTTGGGATCAAAAGCATATTCTTTAACTCGATTCTTTAACCAATGGCTGCAACCAGCACAAGTCCAAAGAGTAGTGGAGATAATAAAAAGCCAGACAAGGGTGTGGCACAACCAAGTGCAGCAACCATCATGAGTCCAAAGAAGAGTGGAGAAAACAAAGAGCAAGACAAGGGTGTGGCACAACCAATTGCTGCAACCAGCATGAGTCCAAACAGGAGTGGAGATAGCAAAAGGCAAGACAACTGTGTGGCAGAACCAATGTCTGCATGCACCACAAGTCCGAATCATAGTGGAGATAATAAAAATCCAGACAAGGGTGCAGCACAACAAATGGCAGCAAACACTGTGAATCCAGAGAATAGTGGAGATAAGAAGAAACAAGACAAGGGTACTGCAGGACTGGTTAATAAATTAGTAAAAGCGGCCACCTTTAAGCAAGGAACAAAGCCAGTAAATTCGGAAGAGTTTAAGGAACTAGAGAAACTGGATCTACAGTGTTACCCTCAGATGACAGCACCCAGCTGGTTGATACCTGGCAAACTTGACAAGCTAAAGAAACTGTACATCAGAGGAGGGGAACTCCAAAAGCTGGGTCAAGAGAATGATGAGTGGAAAGTTGAGATACTACGAGTGAAGTTCTTGAGTAACTTAAAGATGGATTGGAGAGAACTCCGGGCATCGTTTCCTGACTTGATTTACTTGGAGAAAGTCAATTGCCCTAAACTCACTCTGTTCCCATGTGATGAGAATGGGTTATGGCTGAAGCCATGAACTGGGCAATGGAATGAGAGCAATTGGAAGACATGAATTTATGTATTCACTCAGTTTTTCTTGTCAAGATGACTCACGTAATCAAAAGTATGTAATGTTTCTGGCTCTTTTGTTGAATTTCATTCTGTTCCATGTGTATTATGTTATGAATTTTACTAAGTTGCAATTGCTTCTTGTAAATTTTATTCCTCCTAATTTGGAACTAGCTGCAAAAGTTTTTGTTGTATTGGAGCTTGTGAAATGCTTTTGAAGAAATTGCTTTTAAGCAAAACATAGAGGATGGAATGATGGATTACTTTATTGAATAATCGTGGATTTATAATTTTTGCTATATCAGGCTTCTATTGCTGCAATGCCTGTTCCTAGAAAAATAATATAAACTAAAAGATCAGGTTCAGAAATGATTCACTGGCGTTTATTCAGTCTTTATTTATTATTATTTTTTTTTGGCAGCTAGCATATCTATCACCTTCGCTCAAATCCTTACCAGTTGGCCTATCCCACAAAGTCACTAAAGACTTTCTTGAGTTAAGCGAATCTGATTCGACTCAGTGTAATTACTATAATAAGCTCATTTAGTCGTCCATGCTGATGGTCTGACTGGCCTTTATCCATATATTGTAAGTCGAGTCCTTTTACTTTGGTAGAGGCCTTTGTTGGTTGTTAGCCAGTTTTTTAAGCCTGATGTTGTTGAATTTGTCCTGATGGTCGGTGATGATGGTACTTTTGGGTTCATTGGGGTTGATATGTTTGAGTGTGATTTATATTTTTAGTGGGTATAATTTGAACATTTGGGTTCATCCACGGAAAACACTCACATTCAATTATGAGAAAATCTTCAGTGAAGATCAACGTGCTGTCCAGATTTTCAAATTTGTTTTAAATGACCAATGATGACAAGGAAATACAACTTACAAGATTTGAAATGACAAATAGACAAATTTAACCGATGTAAATTATATTTTACCCTTAATTTATCGTGTATAAAATTATAGAGGTCTTTTTGGATTGTCCCAAAAATATTTTTTTCTTAAAAGTGTTTTTCTGTCAAAACAAATAAATTCGTGAATACAAATCATATAAATTATTATTATTAATTATTTTTAAAAATTATGAATAAGGTTTCCCGAATTTTTTTTTTTTTGCTAAATACGAATATTTCATTGAACAAAAGCAGAAATACAAAGCAAATCTCTTGACCAAGCCTCTTGCACAGAGGCTGGGAGATTGTTGGAAAAATAACAAGAAGGAAAGCTATTAGGAATGAAAGACTTGGCTAATTCGTGGGCAACCATGTTGGCCTCACGCTTAACCCAACAAAAACTACAAGAGCTAAAGTCTAATGCTAATCTCTTAACATCATTACATAAAGCATAAATGTTCCAACTGCAGGCAGAAATCCCCAATATTGCATCGACACAGTTCTTGGCATCACTTTCCACTAGAATATTCTTCCATTTTTCCAGGTAAGCCAGTTGAATGGCCCATAGAATGGCTGAAGCTTCAGCAACTGTGGGGTCAACCGTAGGAAGTGTTTTGGTCCAAGCCTTGACAAAACATCCAGCATCATCTCTGGCAATGACTGCAATGGCAGCAACTGATGTATGTATAGCGGCATCAACATTCAGCTTAATAACACCAGCAGGGGGGGGGCACCAGCTATAAACCTTACAAAGTGTAGTTGTTGTCTCGCCCTCCAAAGCATGAGTATACTCTATGATTCTAAGTTCAAGAGCTTTCAATAATACTAGAGGGTTTGCAGCAATACCTTGGTGGACTACTTCATTGCGAAACTGCCAAATACATTCCAATGTAAGGGCAAATTGGCAAGAGGCTTGGAAAGAAATCTTCTTTGAGACATTGGGAGGGGCAATGCACACAGGGGGATCCACAACCAATTTAACAATGTCAATATCATAAGTAATAGGTATTAGATCAGGTCTGAAACCCCAACAAAGTCCAAACCAAAACATTTTAGTAGCTTGGCAATGAAAGAAAATATGAGCATTAGTTTCCTCTTCAAGATGGCATAATGGACAATATGGATCCCCTGAAGATATTCTGGCAAATAAGTTGGAGTTTGTAGGGAGAATACCACAACCAATCCTCCAAATAAAGGTTTTAAGCCTTTCATGCAACTTACTCTTCCAAAGTTTCTGCCAAATATGGTCTGGGTTGGGAGGCCAAGAAAGATTCGAATGAATTTTATAGGCAGATTTAACTGAGAAAATACCTTTTTGATCAGCTATCCACACCATCTTATCAGTCAAGGGAGTAGTGGGAATGATAACTTTCTTAACAGCAGCAGCAGAATCTGCATCAAATAAATCTTCAAGCAAATCTAGGCGCCAAGCTTTGGACTCTTGATTGATGAGGTTGGAAACTAGAAGAGGATTTGAAGAGATCTGCCCATTCCTTGGCTTAGGAATAAAATTTGGTAGCCAAGGGACCCAAGGATCCTTCCAGCAGTCCACATTTTTTCCGTCACCAATAAGGTAGCACACTCCTTTACTAATGAGAGGTTTAAGCCTCTCAATAGCTCTCCAAGTGCAGGAAGAATTTTTTGCCGGATCTCTACATAGCCAGTCACCTCTAACTTTATACTTGCTTCTCAAAGCTATCATGCACGGGCTGTCCCGATTAGAAACCACCATCCATGCCAGCTTCGCCAAAAGTGCATCATTAAAATTCTTCGCCTTTCTAAAACCAAGACCTCCGGAAGCTTTGGGAGAACAAAGAACATCCCACGCACGCCAAGCCAAATACTTACCAGAATCTTTATAAGGCTTCCACCAAAATCTCCGTATAGTAGCATCCAATTTATCACAAACGGCTATAGGTACATCCGAAGAAGAGAAAGTGTATGTTGGCAATGAAAGAGCCACTGCTCTAATCATAGTGGCCCGACCAGCCCAAGACAAGGCCTTACTTCTCCACCCCAATAGTCGTGTATCTAACTTTTCTTGTAAGAACTTATAGTCTTTTACTCTGCTGTTAGAATGAAACAGCGGTGCACCAAGGTACTTTGCATTAGGTTGGACCTTCTTCATCTGCAGTAGGTGCTTAATCTCCCTTCTTTTCTCATGAGGCACATGTTTAGAGAAAATAATTCCCGATTTATCTCTGTTTATGCATTGACCAGACCATGAACAATACTTGTCGAGGCACTTATCAAGCATCTTTACTTCACTGCTGTTGGCCTTGGCGAAGAGCATGATATCATCCGCATACATGACATGAGTAAAGGCTGGGCCAGCCAAGTTCATTTGAACACCATGCAATCCATCATTTAAGAACTCTTTCTCAATCATTCTGGATAGTATTTCTTGACAAATGATGAAAAGATAAGGTGAAAGGGGGTCTCCTTGTCTCAAACCCCTAGTTGGCTTAAAATGTTTCGACTTTCCACCATTCACCAAAATTGAAAAGGAGACCGTGGTCACACATTCCATAATCCAGCCGATGAAAGATTGATTGAACCCAAACTTGCTAAGAACCATTTTGAGGAATTTCCAGTTAATGCGATCGTAGGCTTTTTTGAGGTCCAATTTCATTGCAACAAATCCACCCTTGACCTTTCTCCTTTTGAAGCTATGGAGAATTTCTTGAACAATTAACTGGTTCTCTGCAATCCATCTCCCTGGAATGAATGCAGACTGACAAGGGGAGATCATACTAGGTAGCACAGATCGTAATTTAGACACAAGCAGTTTAGAAATAATTTTGTAAACAGTGTTACACAAACTGATTGGTCTAAAGTGATTAATAGTTGAAGGATTGAGGATTTTAGGAATCAACACTATGAATGAATTATTTACCTCCTTGAGCAGTTTACCAGACAAAAAAAAATTTTGCACAGCCAAAGTAACAGACTTCCCCACAACTGGCCAGAATTTCTTATAAAATAGAGATGGAAGACCGTCCGGGCCAGGGGCTTTTAGACTTTGCATCTGGAAGAGAACCTCTTTTATCTCCTGGGGAGTAGGGATTTGATTTAGTGAGGAATTCTGCTCCTCTGAAATCACCGGAGATATTAAGTTCTCTAAATCTTCAGGGAACTCAATGACTTCTTCAGTAAAAAGATGATGAAATTTTCCCACCACAAACTCCCTTATCTCTGATAGCTTGACAATCCATTCTCCGTTGTCACCTCTAATTGCCTCAATGGAATTTTTTTTCCTACGAATGATAGAGGAAAGGTGGAAGAATCTTGAGTTACGGTCCCCATCTTTCAACCATGTCTCACGAGATTTTTGCCGCCACATTACCTCGTTCCTAGCCATCCACACATTCAGCTCTTGTTGTAATTTGGCTTCCTCAAAAGCATTCGTTTCATTGCGGCTTTTACATTGGATTCTTTCAATTCTTCTAGTAAGGTCCGAGATATTTGATTGAACATGGCCAAATACTTCCTTATTCCACTTCCTGAGAGCTGAAGTTGTATTGAATTGCTTCTTACAGAGATTAAAGCACGCAGATCCTATATAATTAGGTAGCCAAGCAGACTCCACAACATCAAAACACCGTGGGTCATCAACCCACATGGCCTCAAAGCGAAATGGTCTGGGGGCACAACAATCAGGCGGGTTTGAGTCAATTAACAATGGACAATGATCAGAGTTTACAGCCCCAAGATGATAAACAACAGCTCTTGGAAAGGCAAGCCTCCAATGCATATTGGCGATGCCACGATCCAGCCTTTCTCGGATACTTCCCTGCCCCCATCTATTATTTCGCCAGGTGTATTTGGTACCAGAAAAACCAAGATCAACTGCCCCTAAATCAAACATCAGATTCTTTAGGAAATTGGTTGCCGAACTAGACCCACACTTGCCACCTTCTTTCTCCTCAGCACCAAGGACAGCGTTGAAATCCCCAAAACAAAGCCAAGGGCCATCTAAGGATTCCAATAACGCACAAAGGTTGGTCCAAGCCTTCCGACGTTTATGGTAGTACGGAGGGCCATAAAAACCAATTAAAGACCAAGAACAGACACTGTCTCTAATATTAATAGCAACTGTCACAGAATTAAACTCCAGCACTTCAACAGCAATATTTGAAGTCCAGAATAAACACACACCTCCAGATTTTCCTTGAGCTTCAATAATGAGCTGCTCCGAAAAACCCAGAGATCTCGCAATCTTTCTTAACCGACTCTCCTTAGCTTTAGTCTCACAGAGGAAAATTACCTGAGGGCTATACCCTTTTATTAGAGCCCTGAGGGCTCGAACCGTCGAGGTGTTGCATATACCTCGACAGTTCCATCCAAAGATCCTCATGGTTCTGGTGGGGGCGTGATAAGGCCCGCCTCCTCAGCCATGGTAACAGAAGAAATCGAATTAGGTGAAGCTTCATCAGTACCAGATGATACATTCGGATTTTGGAGAGATCCACTAAGGTCATGACTCCACTTTGCCTTTTTCGGACTTTTCACTTCCAGATAAGTCTTCAACTGGGATTGGGGAGAGAAAGTGATAGATTCCGGAGCAAGACAGGACTCTATTGCAGAAACGGTAGCCAAGAGAGAAGAATTCTTGGATTGGTGGTCGATGAGGAGAGTGGTGGGGGAATCTTGGTGAATTTCAGAGAGGAGATCGTAGGGGGACTCAGGGTGGATTTTCCGTTTAAGGTTAGGAGTAGGATCTTTAGGTGGATTTGGGGATTGAAGAGTATGTATCTGTTTGGGCCAAGATGGTGGGATGGGATTAATTATATGATTGTGGATTGGGTGGATATCAGGGATGATGGGGTGAAGGATGGGTTCAAGAACGGGATTGGGCTCTAATTGATGTGGTTGTGGATTAGGGGAAGGAATTGGATCTGTATTTATGGATGTGTGGTTGTGGAGACTACTGTTAGGCCCACTCAAGTGAGATCCTGTGTGAAGAGTGCTAGTTTTTGGGCCAGGAGGTAGAATGGTGGATTTGGATTTAATGTCTGGGCTAAGGTGGAGTTGGGCTCTACAATCATCCTTATAAGGCCCACTAAGAGCTGAATCTGAGTCCAGTGTAGAGATAACAGTACCCTTAGTAAAAACAGAATTTATCTTCAGTGGAGAGACAAACGTACCTGAACAAGGACCACCCTTTAGTGAACGTGCCAAGAGACACGCGAACGATGCCACATCTGTTTCGCAGGTGCTCGCGTCCACTAAACCTTGTCCTTGGCATTTAGCACTCTCAGCACGTAGTGGCGAGACACAATCCACCACATTGTCCAGCTCAGCACCACCTCCAAGCTCCACCTCCGGTAGGTTCTGAGTTACCTGCTTCACAGAGCCAATGTCCGGTGACTTTTCGTAAATGCTAGGTGGTGAGTCAGCATTATCAGATTTCAACCAATTCCCAAAAGCTGGGAATAAAGTCCCATATTCATTACGTAGGAATTTCTTTTCAGCTTCACAATTAGATACACCATGCCCAATAATGCCACATCGGAAGCACAAATCTGGTAATTTCTCATATTTCATGCCAATCCATATATCACTGAGGTTCTTCCTAGGGAGGAAAATCCCTGGGCACAAAGGTGAAGTAACTTCGACGTTGACGCGGATCCGAACGAACCGTTGCCAATGGATACGGGGTTCTCCAATGAAATCCACCTCAAGAACTTTGCCTGCTTTACTTCCAACCTGTTCAAGATATTCTTTCTGGTGCCATGAAGGAGGTAATCCGTGGACTTGAACCCAAAAGGTAGATGATGAAAAATCAATTTCTTGCCAAGTAAGCTCCGGGTTCCAGACTTTGAGTATCAAGTGGGCTCCTCGAATGGTCCAAGGACGTCTCTTGTAAGCCAGAGCCATATCAGCCTCGTGCTCAAACATGAAAACAAAAATATTCCTTTCAACCTTCTTTACTTGAATAGGGCGAGAAGGGTTCCAAGCTTTGGTAACAATCTCTAGAACAACAGGCATATAGAAACTATGAAGGGACATAATTTTACCTAAAAGGCAATGGTTTATATGGTTAGGTATTTCTCTGGGTATGGAGATGTCTATTCTATTGTCAGCACAGCTAACTCTCTGGGTTCTAAGGATGATATCCTCAACAGAGGTTTCTGGTATTGCGTCTTCCGACATTGGAAAACTGTGGGTAAGGAGGACTATATTAAAGATAATTTTTTTTTGCTAAATTCTATATTAAAGATAATAAAAGCAATGGCTATTGATACTAGGATACGGCGCAGGAAAAGACCTAGGGTAGGTAGAGTAGCAGACGAAATCGCCTAGGGAAAGGGATAGGGAAAGTTACCACAAGGGTACGGGAAATTAAGGTTTCCCGAATTTGGTGTGGGTTGTGTAGTGAAAAGTTGAAAATTGTGAGGTAAGGGTGGGAGGCATGGGATGAGTGTTAGTGCATGCTCACTACGTGTAACGTGGTGTAGACACACAACCAAAATATTGGGCTCTGCCAACTACTCACTTCAAACCCAAACAAACAAAATCCAACGTGTGGTAGGCATGGGATGAACTAAACTTCGCTGTGACTTACTCTTAGAGTTTTAAAACAATCTGATTGAGCAATTCTGGTGTCTCCACAATCAGGCACTTTAGCAATCTGCTTCATTCTCAAATTTGAAAGCAGAATAAGAGATTGAAACCGAAATTCCACTATTTCATCAAGTACATGAAAACTGTCCATTATCCTGTTGCATTATAGACTCGGGTCTATTTTTTCTGAAATTTATTACATTAGTGTGTTTACCATAGTATGATTTCCTTACATTGGTGTGGCTTTTGTCCATTTATTTAGTTCTGGAATCCAAATAAGGTTTATGAAGAGTGAAACTGTGTACTCATAACCAAGACAGACATCCAGAACATGGTGGCCCCTACCCTGGATAATGGGTTCTTTTTTGGTTGATTAGACTAGAAAATGGATTTTATCATGTACATCCAAGTTAGTCACAAAGTTAAAAAGGGAGATCTGCTTACTAAATCATGGACTTGAAGCAATCAGATAGGATCACCTAACAGTCAACCATATGATTTGTTTTGTAAAATCTCCAATATCATCAGAAGCTGTTGTGATGCATATGGTATTTGGTAATACTCTTTGGCGGATGAACCATAACATCAGATAATTAATGGTCTTTACGTATTTGGTGGGGAAAGAATACTGCCACTTGAACTGAGGGTATTAAACTCCAACATATGAATTGAAGAGTTTTGAGCTCCAATATATGTGCATTCTAGAGAGAGAACAGCAACTGTTTACTTAATTGTTTTTAGGTGGGATGGGATAGACAAATGCCATCCACAAAAATTCTGTGTCTTGTGCAATGACAACCTCAAATTAAACATTGTCTGTGAATGCTGATTGCAGAAAATTAAATGTTGTTTAACTGGACACTAAATGTTCTGCAGTCCAACTCATGTTGCGACAGTTGTACGTAGCATTCAAAGGATATGAATAAATGGTTTGCTTCCTAACTAATGTGAAACTAGTCTCTCGTTTGAGGAGAGATGGTTGTGGGGAGATGCATTATTTAGCCATTTAAGTGATATATAAAAATGATGTGCCGTTTATGTAGATCTATAAACAGTTTGCTGTTGTTTAACTTCTGTGAAAGCAGTCTGTGGTTGAAGAGATGCATAGATGGCTTGTGTGTATAATTTTCTGATAGGTGATGCTTTCTCATTCAAAGGTGGACGGTACTCAGCAGGGCATTCAGTGCCAATGGAATGGAATAAGGGAAGATGCTGTAAAGAACAATTACAAGGATCTTATGGGTTGAAAGAAGATGCAGTAAAATACAATTACAGCGCCAATGGAAATCACATATCAATTTAAAGTAACTGAGTGAGACGTGCTACCATGAACGTGAAATTATTTGGTATAACCGGTGTATTACACCCTACTCTCATATAAGTGTGGACCTATTTGTGAGTCCTACACGAGGCAGAGGCCCATCTTTATTTGAGAGAGAAAGGTGTAGTACACCTCATGTGTGAAATAATTTGCTGCCATTTTAGGGTCCAAAAGGCTTAGATCAGTTCAAAGATTTTAATGGGGTGATCCACAACTAACATTCAAACTAATAGTTTTGTGACCATGTTGGGGAAGAGTCAACAGAATAGGAGCAAAGTTAGTACTGTAACACATCCTATTGTTGACTGCTGCTGACTGTAATTTCCCTACAGATAATCTTCCTGATCTCTTTCATTTTCAGGTCATGCAAATTTTAAAACTTTCATGTTTGTCTTTAGCCATGTGAATAATCCATTGTGCTATGCCTCAATCTAATATGTGTCTCATTGCAGCGTTTGAAGGGTATTGACAAATAAATGGTGTAATGGAAAGATCTTGACTTGCCTTGAGTAGGGAGGCACAGCAAGCAGTTATTAGGTAAAATTTCAGACTTTCAGCTCTTAGTTAAACCCTCTTGGTTGTTCAATCAACAGATAATGCTTTGCTAAAAGTTCACACCAATACTGTCATACAACTAGAGTAAAAGATATAAGCAACACCAATCACCATACACATAACATTTAGCAGATTTCATAACGAAATGACCACATAAAAAAATAAAAGAGAAATCAGAACCAAGATAATACTAAGTTAAGAAGCATGTGCTTGTTGGTTAACATTTCCATTGGCTTCATTTTGGAGTTCTTTTCGCATAATCTCACCTAGCATTTTTGCAGCTAATGGAAGGCCATCACACTTCTGTAAAATTTGTTTTTTCAGATCTTGTGCATTTGAAGGATTGAACTGTTTCCTCTCCTTCTCATCTGTGCCTTGCTCAACTGCATCTTTGAATATTAACCAGAAGCTCTCTGGGTCTGTACTTGGTAGAAGAGAACGTAGGTTTTCCTCTCCAACCATGTTTTTTGCTAATTCCTTTTTCCTACTTGTGACAATAACAGCTCCACCGCACCCTTTTGGCAGTCCATATGCAAGACTATCCCAATTTCCATCACGAGTTAACGAAGAATTCAATTCTTCATAAAATGTATCTGTGTCCCTGGCATCGTCAAACACAATCAAATACCTCTTCCCAACCAATTCCAGGTGAAGAGCATGGAGGAGCCCCTTGAGGTTATGTTGGTTGTGAACTTTTTCGATGATCTCCTCGTCTACTCCAAGGTACTCCAACATTCTCTTGACGATTGGAACCCTTGTGCCCTGATCTTCATCAGGTTTTATTGAATATTACTTGACAAAGCGTTGTTTTACCTATACCGGCCTTACCAATGATGCCTATTGTCTTGAAAAGATCATCACTTCCTTGCCTGAGAAGTAACTTTTCAAGTGAGATCACTTCATTATCAAACCCATGAACCTTAGATGCATCAACTACCCGAGAGCTCCACCGGGTTACTTGTCTCCCAATTGATGAGCTTGCTCCACCATTAGGCTGTGCATTATTAGCAAGCTCGTTAGCTCCACCATTAGGCTGCGCACGATTTGTCTTATTAGCCAAGCCTTTGAGTTCTTCTGTGAGGTCTTTTAACTTCCTCCTTATGCTACACTCGGTTAGTTTGTCACTCCAAGATAGAATCTGGCACTCAGTCAAAACATTGTTGAGGTAGTAAAGCTTTTCCCTCTTTCCTGAATTACTAGGAATCTTGTCAAGCAAACCCTTAATTACCTGAAAGTGGCTGCGCAGGCGAATTTTTGAGCCACTATTCTCACCCTCCTCGAGGCCCTTGCGAAATTGCTCCATTAGATACTCATCAATCTCCTGTGCCATATAGCCACCACCACTATTGCCCTCTCCAAGGTTGCGGAGAAGTTAAAAACTGATACCTTGCTGTTAAATTTTTATCTGGAATTTGCTCAATAATTGGACTGTGTGAGGAGCCAATGATAAAGGCTTTACAGTAGTCTTGTAGTTTTGTAAAGACATGAAGGAAAATTAAGACTGATTTTTGTGGAATAGTTGATTAAGTGGTCCATGTGCAAGTAATTTTCATAATGTTATTTTTATTACCTTCTACAGCACATGGCTACAGAAGGTCCCACACTTCCACTTATGAATAAAATATTCTAAAGGTAGCCTCAATCAGGAGAAGCATACAAAAAATGTTGTTCAAAGAGCAATAATGTATTACCAAAAATAAAAAATAAAAAGAAAGACCAATAAAGTCTTGGTCGCCTTGTGCTATCTTTTGTGCAAGTTGCTATTTTTGCTTGTGGAATGATAACGGAGGTAGGAAAAGAAGACGACTTGACTTCGAAACCTGAGATAACCTGAACTGAGCTACTAATGTGGTTAAGTTGAGGTAAGTTTCTCAAACTTCCAAATCTTATAGGACAAAACATGAGATTTAATAATTGCTTCACTAATCTTTGCATCAGTTTTCTCAGTAAACACAGTTACATCTTCACTTTCGTAAAGTAGCATTTGTCTTTTTTATAATTTAATCTTTACCCTTGAACCATTAAATTATGCAGTCACCTATGAACTGACTTACTGGTCATCCATTCACACTGATAGATGTTCATAGAAATTTCTATGTAACTTCTGGTTATGTTTGTAGCAACTTAGAAATTAATCTTTCTAAGTTTTCTTGACCAGAGTGAAAGAAAGTAAGAAAGCAGAGGATGAGTATGGTTTACATCAACCCTCCCAAGATCAAGAAGTTTTATGATACATGGAATATCAAAGGCTTTGTTCTGTTAAGCCTTACACAGCAGATCATTCTAATTCTGTTTGCACCGTTCAGAAAGCGAACAGCAAACGATTTTGTAATCTTTTTGATCTGGACAGCTTACTTGATCGCCGACTGGGCTGCTATCTTTGCAGTGGGACTTATTTCCAACAGGCAAGATGGCACTCCAGGCAACAATCAAGGCACTACTGAGCATGCTGACATTCTGGCATTCTGGGCTCCCTTTCTTTTGTTACACCTTGGTGGTCCAGATACCATATCTGCTTTTGCTCTGGAGGATAATGCCCTCTGGCTGAGGCACTTTCTTGGGCTTTTCACCCTAGTTTTTGCTGCTGTAATTGTGTTTGGGCAATCACTTCCCGATGATAATCTATGGGTTCCTACTGTCTTAATGTTTGTTGCTGGAACCATCAAGTATTTTGAGAGGACGCGTGCTTTGTATCATGCCAAACTGGATAGATTCCGTGAGTCCATGCTTAAATCCCCTGACCCGGGGCCTAACTATGCAAAGCTCATGGAGGAATACGCTTCAAAGAACGATGTCAAACTTCCCACTCATATAGAAATGATTGGAGAACCCAATACAGAATCCAAGGCTGCACTTTATAAGGAGGATGTAGTCCTGAGTGGTGATATTGCGGTGGTGCAGTGTGCTTATGGCTTCTTTCAAATCTTCAAGGGTCTTATCGTGGATCTCATCTTCAGCTTCTGTGAGCGCCATGAGAGCCGTGTATTTTTCCAGAATATAAGCTCAGAAGAAGCCCTTAAAGTGATAGCAGTTGAACTCAACTTCATCTATGAAGTTCTCTATACCAAGGTTGTCGTGGTACGTTCATTTTTTGGATATGTAGGTCGAGTCATATACTGGATTTGTGTTGTGTTAGCCCTTTTGATCTTCTATTCAAGAGATAAATATCATTTTCATAAGATCGATGTTAGAATTACCTATATCTTGCTGTTTGGTGCTATAGCCTTGGATATAATTGCTCTCTTTATGCTTGTTTTCTCTGATTGGACTGCTGTTAGCCTCAAGAAGTCACGGGAAATTTTCTGCATAGGTCCTATTGCCAAAGGCTTCAGCGTTCTCCTCGAGTACTTCCTCAATCTCAAGAAGATAAACTGGTCTAAATCTTCAGAGTCAACAAATTTCTTGGAGTGGACTGGACAAATCCTATTCAGAAGGTGGTCTGAATATATTCTTCAATACAACTTAATAGATTATTGCCTGAAAGAGTGTCCAAAACAGTCATCTTGGTTGGATAATTTGAGGCGTATTAAGATTTGGGTCATTGAATTTTTGAACCTTAAGGATTCCTATGATAAGCTGATATATGTGTCCAAGAAGAAGAAGCGAATTTCCAAAGAGCTATGGGGATTCATCTTTACAGAGCTGCAAGTAAAATCCAAGTTTGCAAAAAATCCTGAAACTGCCAAGAGGATATGTGCAGCTAGAGGTGATTGGATTCTTGGGGATACTGATATTAGCACTATAATGTCTTCTGTTGTTGATGTTGATTATGATCAGAGCCTTATATTGTGGCATATTGCTACTGAACTTTGCGATAACATGGACACTGATGCTGAAATCAAAACTGATGCTGATAGTCGTAAAACCTGTGACAAAAATCACTCTCGTGATGGTAGTTGTGAAATCTGTAGTCGTGAAATCTGTAAGATCCTTTCAGATTACATGTTATATCTTCTAGTTATG
>BKZX01016631.1:0-23209 GCA_014362285.1 Fagus crenata
AGAGCTTTTAATCTCATAGATAAACATGTAAGTATGATTGTCTGACATGTATTCTCCTCTTCGCATGCTTCTGCAACAAGCTTTATCAATTTTCTTGATCTTTCCTTTTTTGATAAATCTTGATTAAAGGATATATGTCTTGCTTATACCTTTCATTCAATTTTTCATTTCTAAACTCTTTTTTTTTTTTTTTTTTTTTTAACTTCTAGATAATATTATTTAGATAGTACTCTTTATACCTTTTTGATAAGTGGTAGTACTCTTTATAACTTAAAGGAATTTTTGCTTCTAGACTCCGGAGAGATATCTTCTTACTTAAATACAAAAGAAACTCATATTGATCCTATGTCTTCGGCTAAAATAATGTCACTTGCATCATAATGTTTAAGATCTTGGACTATATGTGTTGGAGATATCATGTGTGGCCCATGAGGCCCAAAGCTAGAATAGACCCACGTACTTGTATCTAAACCTAGTTATAGGTTTCTATATAAGCCCTACATTTGGTATATTGTAACACACAAAGAAATATAGTAAAGATGTAGCCGTCAGGTTTTTCCCTTGTGGGCGTAGGTCTTCATGACTGAACCACCTTAACTCTCTTTGATTCCACTTTCACTTCTCTCTACCCTTTACATATTTATTGCTCTCTATTTTACAACAATCTGACTTGCTTGTGTATTGAACGAAAAACAATTGATCATGCCTGTTGGATCCATTGACATATCAATAGGCATTAAAATGCTGGAGCTCTCTGAATTTATGGTATGTATGAGTTCATTTTTATGTGCATATATAGAATAAGTTATACACCCCTCCCCCCCTTTTTAGTTTTTCAAAATATGGCCCTCGTTCTGTCCTCCTTGTTTGATGGTATCATGATTATTTTTATTAGTATGATTTGGGTTAGTTTCTTCTGCATTTAAATATAGTTGCATTTGCTATTGTTGACATTACATTTGTATTTATTATTGGGCCACTTTTTTGTGCTTTAACAGAATCATGGATTTATTGATAAAGAGCAATGCATGCAACTGTTTGAGGAACTGAATAAATACAGGTATTAATGGCACCACTATATTTGACATGCTTTCAAAGAGCAATGGAATTTTATACAGATGTCTGGTTTAGGCTTTTCTATATATTATTCTGTCCCAGTTTCCAATTAAGAAATTATGTTTTTTTTTTTTTCCTCTACTTAATTTCAATTTGCATTTATCACTTTTGCTCGGAACTGCTTTATTTCCTCTTTTACTAGATTGACACATGAACAGTGCATGTCAGTAGACAGTAGACAACCCAAAAGGTCTGGCTTTGGGCAGGAAATTATATAGTATGTTAATTCAATGTTTTTAAAGGTGCAGGTATGATAAGTTCATTTTGTATCGACTATACTGTCCTCAGTGAATTGCAAGAGCAAGGACCATAGGGTCATAATGTGGCATAGGAAGAATCCTCATGATAGTGTAGATTTTCCAGCCTACAGTTGTTTGAATTACTTATCATAGGTTTCAGTTTTTATTCAGGTAGAGATCTTGAAAAATATGACCAACTCAACAAGAGACTTTTCAGAACTCCTCTGCTTTCCATAAATGAACTTGTAGGTCTTGGTCAAGTTTTCAATAGGCACACACATGGAATTGAATATGTGATTCCACCCTCCAACCTTACTTAGGGAAATGAGATGCCATTTGGTCCAAGGATCATTGGCTCATTGCACTCTTGGTCAATTTTCATCTAGTTTAATATGCTTACTAATATTTGAGATCTTTGTATGATTTGCTTCCCAGTGTTTTTAATGAAAAAAGAAAAAAAGAAAAAGAAAAGAAAACCACTTGGGTTCATACACTAAATGTTCAAAGTAACTTATCCAAGAATAGGAATGTGCTCAGTAGCTGTTATTTGAGAATTTTACATTTTTACTTTAAGAACCTTTCATCCAAATTCTTGTGCAGATGTCGATTGGACATTCTTGTGCAATTGTGCTTTTTTAACTACTCTTAGTTGTCCAATTGCAATTTTCCGATTCCTCTTAAATTATGAAATCCAAATTAATATCCCTTTTCCTTGTCAATTTATATTATCAGTGTTATCATCACCTTCATTACTTGCATATTGCTGCTTTCTAAAGTAAATATGCACAAGGAAAATTGTAGTCAGAGCTTTAATTGCTTTCTTATAAAATTTTATTTTATATACTACCAGTTCTATCATGTAAAATAGATCCGAAAAATATAACAAAATTCTTAAATAAACAATCTCTCACTAGCTTCTTGACCTTCTGTTGCCCTATCATGGAAGCCTGTTTTTAAGCCACTTAAAGTGTAAGGATGGTTTATGTTTTGAGTTTTGACCATTTATTGATTTTTTTATTATTATTTTTTTTATTTTCTAATCATTTGTTCTAATAAATGAAATTTAACCATAAAAATGGGAGAGACAGTGAGATACCGCCCTATAATTGAGAAAAGGATCTAGGAGGCAGCCTGAAGGCAAGATATGCCACAACACAACTACTAGCTGTTGCTTTGCAGTCACGACATCCCAATAATTGGACCTGGAGAGTAAAGAAGCTCAGTGGACCACTCATTCTCTGCTGCACATTGGGTCTATGATCTAATAAACAAACTATTAACATATGCATTTTAAATGTTATTGCATTGGTTCTTTCCTCAAGAGATCAGCTTTTCTAATAAAAGCAAGGTTCTTATATTTATCATGGGTTTTAATAATCGCACTGCTAGCTTGTGATATTGATTTTGTGAATCTTGAAGGATGTCTTATATATTCCATGTAGGACTTTGCCAAACATATCAAGAGAAGAATTTGAGTTGATATTTGATGAGCTGGATGATAGTCATGACTTCAAGGTATATTCATTTACTTCAGCTCTTGGTTAGACTAAATTCTAGAAATCTTTATTTTTATTTGTTTTTATTTTTCATTAGTGAACTCAAAACTATTCTTCATCATCAGTTTGAAAAATCCTTCTTTGGTGTAAAAATTGTACTTTTAGTTATTGTTTTCAATTTGGTAATTTATGTTTTTGGTGTCATATATATGATTGTTAAACAATTGTATACAGCACCCACTAAGGCACAATAGAATTTGATATGTAGTTTGTAATCTTTGTGAATACAAGGAAATAGACATTTTGGTTGTACAGTAATTTTTGCATTTCAAGCCATTCAGGCAAGATAACATCCTCGCCTCCCATATCTAGAAACACTTCTAAGGCATTTGGTTTGGGTCATCTTTCAAGATTCCTAGAAATCCTGATTAATTTCCTTATTTGGGATTGCCACAAGCATCTGGATTTCCATAAAACCTCGCTTCTTTTGGAATATGGGTTTACTTGAAAAAAAATGTGGGTATTCACATTCCCAAGACCAGGGATAGCTATATTTTTTTTTGAAAAGTGACAATGACACCCAATTTAATTCTCTCTGACTATCCAAAATACAAGTTTTTCATCTTACACAATCACTCTCCTATCTTTTCATTCTCTGCCTGACTTGTTTCCCTGCCCCTATTTCGCTGCTATCCAAAATAAAAGTTTTTCATCTTACACAATCTCTCTCCTATCTTTTTATTCTCTGCCTGACTTGTTTCCCTGCCGCTATCTCACTGCAAGAACACCATTGCTTCACCATTACCACTGTGGTTCACTTTAATCCATTGCATTTTTCGTGTTTTAGATTTGTTTTGATATCTCAATTTTGATGACCTTTCTGGAAAGTATGAATGGCCTAGACTAAAATTTTGAGAACCAGCTCCCATAACCCGTCTGGTCTTGTCCGCATTGTCTCCTTTTGGGGCTGATTGATATGTTGCTCTAATTATTATTTTTGTATTTATATATTAATATATATATATATATATATATATAATAGGGATAGAGACCCTGAGATTTTCTTTTTTTGGGGTTTAATTTTGTATTCTGTTTTTTAAACTGTTGGTTCATAGACAATATTTTGCATCTAAATATGCATCGCATTCTCAGGAACCTAGATGCTGGGGGCATATTGGATTCCCAAAACCAAATGCCCACCTGTGGGAACTTTGTTCTCTTTAATTCTTAGTCACTTTAACAATTTCTTTTAGTTGCCTAGATATCCAAATAATTAAAAAAGGCAATCCTCAAATACGTTCTAGCCTTATGATAGAGCTTCATTATCCTCCTATTGTTTCAAGAATATTGCAACACATTGCTATATCTTATTGATATCTAGCCTTTTTTGATTGGTGGTGGGTTTTAAATTTTTTTGTTTTGTAATAGGGATTAAAAAGTGGAAGGATGAAATAGGGAGGATAACTAGAGGGAAGAGATGTCACTTTCCCTTGTCTGATAGTAGGGATGGAAGCCTGGAAGAAGGATGACACTTCCCTTGATTGTTATAAGAGAATTATGATAAAAAAGAAAGAGAATTTTAATTATGATCATACCCTTTTATTTATCGTTTTGATATACAATATTTACAGATTGGTGAAATTGCAAATACCCTTTGTCTTCATCCCATTATTTGGCCTCCATTATAAGAAATCTGAAAGGAATTTTCAATTCCAAAGGATTACCCTTTTATTTGAGCAGGGCACCCTGAGTCCTTTGTTGACAAAGATCAGATAGGATCCTGCTGTGATCCTTGATCTCTTCATGAATTTTGATTGAGTGGATGATATATAGTGGGCTTAGGTGGAAATGCCTTTCATTCCTTCTTTTTTATTTTTTCCTTCTACCAAACAGGAGAAACTGGTTATCCACTTATTTTTCTTCCCTACCTATTAGAGAAGCTTCAATAAAATAAAATTATGACACCCTGATATCAAACTTTGATCTTCTTGTTGTGCTTGAAGCCTGGAACAGTAAAGAAAACAATGTGATAACTGAGCTTTTGGTATAAGTTTGATTTATCAGCCTGCTTCATTGTGCACAAAGAGTCCACCATTTGCTTACCACTACATGATCACTTTTGTCTTTGCTTGAGATTCAATGTTCTCATATTCTATAACTTGAACTCCTTCAACAACATCCAACCTATTCTCAATCAATAAAATTCTTACTTATCAAGAAAAAAAAAAATGCAATTTATAATGCAAATCTTTGTTTTTGACTGAGTTTGTCTCTCCCAGGCAATCAGCTTATTTTTGAAAAAAGAAAAGAAAAAAGGATTATAAGTGATACAACCTAAAAATTTGAAAGAAAAGTAAAATTTGGTTTTTCTTTTTCTTACATTTTTTTTTTTTTTTTACTAGAGATGGGCCTTACATAAGAAATTTTTATGGTTACTATCATTTGTTGTATGTGTATTTCTCTGATTTGTTTGCTGGACTTCATCTTTTTGGCCTGTAGATTAACTTGGATGAATTTTCTGACCTTTGCAATGCCATTGCTCTAAGATTCCAGAAGGAGCCGTCTGTAAGTCCAAACTGCCCTAGATCTGAAACATCAGTAACCTCCTTTTTATATTGCATCTGATACTCAGTATTTTGGTTGCAGCCATCTTGCTTGGAAAATTTTCCATCAGTGTACAATTCACTCTTCTCTAAAAGGTTGAAATGCTTTGTGCGGAGTCCTAAATTTGGATACATTATATCCTTCTTTCTCATACTGAATCTGATTGCTGTTATTGTGGAAACAACGGTATGATTTCTGTTTCTACATTGCTACTGTGATCAACATATAGAGTTTATTTATTTTTTTGATAAATAATGATCAACGTATAGAGTTTATTTATTTTTTTGATAAATAATGATCAACATATAGAGTTTATTGCATAATTTATTTGAATTTACGAGTTAAAGTTCAGCTTTAATATTCTTCATTGATGTCATTAGCTATATGATCTTAGTGCTATAAAAAAAACTTCTGGATGCTAGTTTTTGTCAAAGACTCAAAGTTCATCATTGTGGCGTAAAAATAATCTGTTTTTCCATCACTGCATGTTTCAAATGAAACAGAATTCAAATGGTCATAATTATTTCTTTGTGGTGTTTGTCATTTGGTTCTTGATAGGCTTACCCCACTCCCTTCCTCTACCCCATGCCCGAGGGGACCCCTTTAATTTTTGGGTTAATTACACTTTGCCCACCTTTGGTTAGACCCATTTTAATATTACCTAGTTGCTGCTGTCTCCAGCTGTTCTTTCCCCTCTGTTTTTGCTTTTATTGATGGCTGTGTGTAATTTGCTAGGCGTGTCTAGTATATTCCTTATGTACTAGTTTGCTTTTTCTATCAATAAAATTTCTTTATTACTTATCAAAAAAAAAAATATCACTTTAGCCACTTGAGGTTGACTCCGTTAGACACCCATTACACATCTCACTACTTTTCCGTTAAAAATGAGGGTAAATATGTCGTTTAACTCTCTCAAGGAGTGGTCAGCTGCGGAAAACCTTCTTCCACACTCCTCTACTATCGATTTTTTAGACTCTTGTAACCCATAATTCTTTTTTGTATTCTTTGAGCTTTTTGTGTACCGAAACTCCTTTTTGATTTTAATAAAACTTTTATTACCGATAATATATATATATATATGAGGGAATATATCGTTTAACTGCATTTTACATGTATTCTTCCTTTTTTTTGTGTGTGTGTGTGTGTGTGTGTGTGAGGATTGAGATTGTTCCTGACTGATTTGTTCTTGATTTGGAGATTGCTGTGTGAGATTATTGGGACTGTGGTGAGCTTGTTGCTAACTACTAGCAAATAGCAACCAACAACCACCATGACCGAAACTTCAACCACCCAAAACCACCCAACAACACGGCCACAACCACCCTTGGTCAAAACTTCAACAACCCAAACCACCCAACAACACAGCCACAACCCACAATCACTCATAGACCTAACAAACCCAATAGCAATTTTCCTACCAAACCCTCCATTTTCCTCCATTTTCTTATTTTCCATAAAGAAGAAAAAAAAAAGAAATACCGGTGGAGATCTGATCGACAGAGATCACGAGTGCTTGTTGCAAGAGTTCCATGAATCGCCGGTGTTCGTGGACCTACACCCCATTTGCATGAGATCCACTTCGATTGGGTCCTCGCCGAGGCTCACCAACTCAAGGACTTGCTTAGTAGGCAACTTTCTGCTCCATCGGTGAAGTTCATGGTGACTATAGAGCCATGGGTGGAGGCAAGCGGTTGGGTTTGAGTTCTGAGGATTTGGGGGAATTGGGGTCGGTTTGACCTTATGAAGAGGCTTTTTTTTTATAAACATTTGTCCAGCTGGCAAGGTATTATATTTACCCTCATTTTTAATGGAAATGTAGTGAGGTGGGTAATGGGTTTCTAACGAAGTCAACCTCAGGTTGGTAAAGTGACACTTTTCAAACCACAGGTAGGCAACATTAAAATAGGTCTAACCACAGGTGGGCATAGTGTAATTAACCCTTAATTTTTTTAAAAGCAAGCAGATAATAGGATTTGAGCCATGCATATGGAATTAAGATTATTTCTCAACAGGATGCAGCTTACGGGGATCTTTAACTGCTCAGTTGGGGAAGAAGAATTTATGATTTCTGGAGACAATGCAACTATCAATTTTAATATGGACATGGGATGTTAAACAGTGAACACGACAACTTCCAAAAATCTAGACTTAGGGACATGGCTATATACTGTCTTTGTGAATTTATTATTTTGAACACATATATTATTCTATGTTTTAGGGTTTTATACCAGCAGAATAACCGTAGACGATTATGATAATAGTAATAATAATAATGTGGAAGTTTCCTGAAAAAAAAAAAAAAGAAGTACTTACACCCATAATTAACCAGTTTTTAAGATAGTTGGTGAATCTTTTCTTGTGTCTAGAAAGGGGTGGTTTGGGCCAGGGGGACTATGGACCCCCTTGGTCCAAACTTGGATCCGTCTCTACCCACAACAAGAGTCTTAGAAGAGGAATGCTTTTCTATGTTAACTAACAAAGAAACATAGTTGAGTGCTAATTGCACATATAATGTCAGAAATACTTTCCCATACATTTTTGTCAAATGACCCCGGGTCAACATCCTGAATGGTGTCAGTGTGTCAGATTTAGTTACCATAAGAACAGCCGTTTGCACCACTCTTTACTTGTCATTGTTTTAGTTAGGTTTTAGAATTAGGAAATTAATGAGAGAGAGAACATCTAAGAGGAGGCCATTAATAGGAATCTTTTGGCATAAAAGTGATAAATTACCAGTTGTCCCAAAAGCTTAAGCTTTTAGGAAATGGTGAATTTAATCATTTAACCATTATTCTAACACTTTCCCTCACGTGTAGGTTCACACTTCTCCCTAATGAATGGAGCCCAACATGTGGGATCTTTAACTTTTTAAATGGAAATTAGAGTAGAGACATGTTCGAAATTAGAATCTCCTGCTCTAATACTAGTTGTCCCAAAAGCTTTAGTTGTTGGGAATGATGAATTTGATCATTTAACCATTATTCTTACAAAAAGAAAAGTAATATATCCCTCTTACATACTCGGAAAGGATTGAGGAAGCCTTCTTAATCAACGTCCCATCAATGGAGATAGTTTTCCACGTTGCAAGACAAAACCAAAAACGGACAGAACCAGAAATCAAATATTTAAATTCATTTCTTGAACATTTTGATACTCAATTGACACCCCAAACAACGTGTAGTTGCTCCTATCATTGTTGTAATTAAGAGTTATGCTTTTGTTTTCTTGAGTACCAGCTCCAGGAGAATTGATTGCCAGGTGGCTCATGTATATGTATTGTGACTTGATTATAAATCATCCTAATGTGAAATACTTATTTTGTTGCAGCTTGATATAGAAAACAATTCGGCTCAAAAGGTGTGGCAAGAGATAGAGTTTGTCTTTGGTAAGTGCTTGCTAGGGATTTACTTATTTGCATCTGTATATTTGTATATTTGTGAATTATTGCTTGTAGAATTATTTGCGGAATATTTTCTGTGTTTATTCTTCTCTCTAGAAGGTATATTATATAGATGTACAATTGGTCTAAATAAGGAAACAATCAATCATAGCTAATTACACGATTCACTCCTATAATTAAGCTATACTATACATAAATACTAACAATACTCCCCCTCAAGCTGGAGAGTAGATATGAAAGGAACCCCTTGGTTTCTCTCTCTAAAGCCCTCAATCTCCCTTCAACAATCACACACAAACAACACACAACTTGAACAATCCAATCCAATAGGATGGATCCCCTTGGATTTATGAAGAAAACCTACTAATTCTTATTGAATTCTATCAACTAATGTATCTAATCTCCTAGAGAGAATCCTATGAGTAACAATGGAGTTATTTGGATAAT
Organism: Fagus crenata; assembly: GCA_014362285.1. Taxonomy (NCBI): domain Eukaryota; kingdom Viridiplantae; phylum Streptophyta; class Magnoliopsida; order Fagales; family Fagaceae; genus Fagus; species Fagus crenata. The sequence goes on from BKZX01016631.1 coordinate 9,303, forward strand.
GAGCAACAATGGAGGAGTGGGAGAGATAATATCTCATGCACTCCTCTCATTGGCCGAGCATGTTCTCCTCTCATTGGCCGAGAGGATCATGCATTTGTCATGCATTCTCATACTCCCCTCTCATTGGCCGAGCCATGCTCTCCTCTCATTGGCCGAGAGGATCATGCATTTGTCATGCATTCTCATGCTCTCCTCTCATTGGCCGAGCCATGCTCTCCTCTCATTGGCTGAGTTGGTCATGCATTTCTCATGCACAACCAAGGTACAACCTTAGGATCTCTAACAATTAAGTACAAGGGGTTAAAGCCTAGGAATGTACTAGACCCCCAATGCACCTAATTAACTAACAAGGTACAAGCTTGATTAGCTTGGACCTTACTAATCATGAATATAAGCTAATACATGTTTAATCAAATGTTAACTAAGCCAATCCGTGCCTTAGTGGCTAGGGTAAGCATACCCACGGATGTGGGATGGTTGGGGTCTTAACAAGATATCAATGACTCCCAGCTTGTTACAAATACAGTCAATGGCATTCTTGGGAAGAGCTTTAGTGAAGATGTCTGCTAGTTGACTCCCAGAAGGTACAAACGGTGTGATGATGTCTTTTGATTCCATTTTAGAACGAACAAAGTGACAATCAACTTCAATATGCTTAGTTCTTTCATGAAAGACTGGATTACTAGCAATATGAATGGTTGCCTGATTGTCACAGTAAAGAGGTGTTGGACCTTGGGTTAAGAGTCCAAATTCTTAAAGAACAATTCTCAACCAAGTTTCTATTTACTGATAAAAAAAAAAAACCAAGTTAACTCACAACTGGTAAGAGCTAGGGCACGGTACTTTGCTTCAGCACTAGAGCGAGCCACAACTGAATGCTTCTTACTTCTCCAAGTGACAAGATTACCATCTATGAAAGTCTAATAACCAGTGGTAGATTTTCGATCTGAAGGTGACCTTGCCCAGTTAGCATCAGTATAGCCTTCAATGCGGAGATGATCAGATGATCGATAGTCGATAAAAAAGACCACGACCCGGAGCATTTTTGAGATACTTCAGGATGCTTATGACTGCATTCATGTGAGGAACTCGAGGATTGGTCATAAATTGACTCACAATGCTAACTGCATAAGAAATATCAGGCCGAGTAATGGTTAGATAAATAAGTTTACCAACAAGTCTACGATAGGTGTTTGGATCATCAACAAAGTCACCCTTGTCTGGCATTAATTTCAGATTGGGTTCCATGGGTGTAGCAATAGGTTTGGAACCAAGATAACCTATGTCTTGCAGAATATCGAGGGTATATTTTCTCTGGGATAAGCTTATGCCTGCTTTTGATCTGGCAATCTCAATACCATGAAAATAACGAAGCTTACCCAAGTCTTTAGTGAGAAAACTCGAGCTGAGATGAATGATCAAGATCTGGATGCCTTCCTTGTCACTCCCAGTGATGACAATATCATCCACATAAACAACTAATATCACAATACTAGTTCTTGTCTTCTTAAAGAAGACAGAATGATCTGCTTGGCTGCGAGTCATACCATGAGAAACCATTGCCTTACTGAATTTGTCAAACCAAGCACGTGGAGATTGTTTGAGGCCATAGATAGATTTCTTGAGATGACACACACTTCCCTTTGGACTCAAACCCAGGTGGTTGAGTCATATAAATAGTCTCAGTTAGATCACCATGCATAAATGCATTTTTGACATCAAGTTAGTGAAGTGGCCAATTAAGATTAGCAGCCAGGGAGATAATAATACGGATAGAATTCAACTTGGCAACATGAGAAAAAATCTCGGTGTAATCAAGGCCATATGTATGAGTGAAGCTCTTGGCCACAAGACGAGCCTTCAAGCGATAAACAGTACCATCAGAATTCTGTTTAACGCTAAAAACCCAATGACAACCGACAATAGAAGTTTCTGCAGGTTTGGAAATTAGATCCCAAATATGATTCAATTCTAAAGCATGCATTTCCTCTTCCATTGCCTTTCGCCAATCAGGGTGAGAAAGGGCTTCCCTGTAGGACTTAGGAACAACAAGTGATGATATTGATAAAGAAAATGCTTTAAAAGAAGGAGACAGATGATCAAAGGAAACACAGTTAGAGATAGGATGCTCAGTGCAAGTGCGCTTACCCTTACGAATGGCAATGGGAAGATCAAGATCCGAGGTAGATTGAGGAAGCGAATCTTCAGACGTCGAGGCAGATGGGGGAAGTGGTAGAGAGAACTCTATTGGTGGTGGTGGTGGAATGAAAGGGACATCTTGATTTCGCCGACGAACATAAACTTGAGAGATAGGAGGAATAGGAGGAACAATGGGAATAGGCGAAGTTGGAGGAACAATGGGAACATGTGTAGGGATAACAGGGGTAGATAACATAGATCCTTGTAACTGTATTCCCTTAGGAGAATAATATGGGATATCCTCAAAGAATGTCACATCAGCACTAATAAAGTGTTTGCGTAAGGAAAGGCTATAGCACCGATATCCTTTCTGAGTACAAGAATAATTGAGAAAGATACACTTGTGAGTACGAGGATCAAGTTTGTCACGATTTGGATTGTGATTATGAACAAAAGAAACACAACCAAAGACTCTTGGAGGAACAGAGAAGGGATTTTTGCCTAGAAAGAATATCTCAAAAGAAGAACATCTCAAAAGGAGACTTACCTTGGAGAATATGAGAGGGTATCCTATTCAAAAGATATGCAGCAGTAAGAACTACATCTACCTAAAAAAGCTTAGGGATATTCATTTGGAGCATGAGAGCATGAGTAATAGCTAGAATGGGCCCATTTTTCCGTTCAATAATGCCATTTTGTTGAGAAGTACGAACATAAGATGTTTAATGTATAATACCTCTGGACTCAAGAAATTGTTGGAACGCACTATCTAGATATTCACGAGCATTATCAGTTCGAAAAGCAAGAAGTTTGACATTAAACTGATTAGAAATTTCAGCATAAAAGGATTGAAAGACTGAAAACAATTGAGATCTATCTTTAAGCACATAAACCTAAGTTAAACGAGAGTGATCATCAATAAAAGTGACAAAATAATGAGCATCACATAAACCAGTGGTACGAGCTGGCCCCTAAATATCAAAGTGAACCAACTCAAACAGATGTAAACATGGGTCATCAGTTCGAAGTTTAAAAGTAGCTCGATGATGTTTACTAAGTTCACAAGTTTCACAATTAAAACTAGAAAAAGTAGGTAAAGTGGGTACTAAATGTTTAAGATTGATCGACGAGGGGTGCCTAAGACGACAATACCACTGATATGGAGAATTTGTAAAATGAAGAGCAGATGGAACCGAGGTGCAAGATGGTTGAAAGTAGTAGAGTTCATTTTTGACAAATCCCCCACCAATCATCCTCTTCGTCTTTGGATCCTAAAATTCACAATGAAAGGGATAAAAAGCAACAGAACAATTTAAGGTAAGGGTAAGTTTGTGCATAGACAATAGATTAAAAGGGAATTGAGGTAAGTATAAAACATTAGACAAAGTGAAATCAGAAGTGGTTACAGTACCTTTCCCTTGGACAGGAGTTTTAGTACCATTAGCAACAGTGACAAATGAAGGGGAACAAGGACTAGAAGTATGAGAAAGAAGTGAAGAATTACCGGTCATATGATCAGAATCCCCTGAGTCGATAACCCAAGAAGGACTAGATGAGGAATGAAGACAAGTGTTACCTGAGGTGATTAGCGAGAAGGATGAGGCATTAGCATGCTGGAGAAGTGAATCATACTCAATTTTGCTAATAAGAACCTGGTCCACAAGAGGATAACTGGAATTGTCCCCATCAACATAGTGATTAGTACAACCACAATGAATACACTGCTTGATACCGCGGTCACTTAACCTTGTGATACAACCAAAAGTTTTGAACCGGAACAAGATAATGTCACGAGCTTTCAAGATGACACGAACAACTTGTGACCACCGAAGATAATTGGAGCCTTTTAATTTGGTATTAGTCATAAAACCATAGAAAAGAGACTCCTCGAAGTCTTTATTGTCACCCATACTCAAGATAAATAACCAAATAGTGCCAAATACTCAAAAATAAATTACCAAACTATCCAATAGTGTGGAATAGTGCCAAATAGTAACAAATAGCCAAATAGTAACAAATAGTCAAATAGTGCAACCAAAAAACTTTTGGGCAGTTACCAAATACGGGCTGTGTATCAACCCGAAGGCCAAACCTTCGACCACCAAGTGATTGAGAGGACGTGACCGAGACTGAGGTGAGCTGAGAAGCTTCTACAAGAGCCGAGAAGACCGAGAGACCCGATGAGATCATGGTTTGTGAGAAGATCATAGAAGATCCAAGAAGAACCCATAAAGATTTCGAGAAGATCCAATACCGAGAAGAACCTGATGGTTCTAAGAAGATCCAAGAACCACCGGCGAAGCCTGGCGGCGTAAGAGCACCGAGAACCACAGCGAATCGCTAGCGGCACGAGAAGAGCGAGAACAGAAGGGTCACTGGCAATGCTTGGTGAAAAAAAAATAGGAGGTCCGACAACAACCGGTGAAGGCCTGGCGGCGCCGAAGGCCGAGATAGAGAAAAGAAACTCTAAAAATTTAGGGTTTAAAAAAAATGAACAGGTAACTTGCTCTGATACCATGTAGAATTATTTGCAGAATATTTTCTGTGTTTATTCTTCTCTCTAGGAAGTATATTATATAGATGTACAATGGGTCTTGTTGGAATATTTTACTGAATATTTCGGTATGTTATTCTTCTCACTAGGAGGTAGATTATATAGTTGTACAAATGATCTAAATAAGGAAACAATTAATCATGGCTATTTACACAATCAACTCCTATAATTAAGCTATACATATATATCCTGACAACACTCCCCCTCAAGCTGGAGAGTAGATATCAATGACTCCCAACTTGCTACAAATAGAGTCAATAGCATTCTTGGGAAGAGCTTTAGTGAAGATGTCTGCTAGTTGACTTCCAGAAGGTACAAACGGTGTGATGATGTCTTTTGATTCCACTTTAGAATGAACAAAGTGACAATCAACTTCAATATGCTTGGTTCTTTCATGGAAAACTGGATTACTAGCAATATAAATGGCTGTTTGATTATCACAGTAAAGAGGTGTCGGACCTTGTGTTAAGAGTCCGAATTCTTGAAGAACAGTTCTTAACCAGGTTAACTCACAAGTGGTATGGGCCATGGCACGGTACTCTGCTTCAGCACTAGAGCGAGCCACAACTGACTGCTTCTTACTTCTCTGAGTGACAAGATTACCACCTATGAAGGTGCAATAACCAGTGGTAGATTTTCGATCTGAAGGTGACTCTGCCCAGTCAGCATCAGTATAACCTTCAATGCGGAGATGACCAGATGATCGATAAAAGAGACAACGACCTGGAGCATTTTTGAGATAACTTCAGGATGCGTATGACTGCATTCATGTGAGGAACTCGAGGGCTGGTCATAAATTGACTCACAACACTAACTGCATAAGAAATATCAGGTCGAGTAATGGTTAGATAAATAAGTTTACCCACAAGTCTGCGATACGTGTTTGGATCATCAATAAAGTCACCTTCATCTGGCATCAATTTCAAATTGGACTCCATTGGTGTAGCAATAGGTTTGGAGCCAAGATAACCTGTGTCTTGCAGAATATCAAGGGTATATTTTCTTTGGGATAAGCTTATCTCTGCTTTTGACCTAGCAACCTCAATACCAAGAAAATAACGAAGCTTACCCAAGTATTTAGTGAGAAAACTCGAGCTAAGATGATTAATCAAGATCTGGATACCTTCCTTGTCACTCCCAGTAATGACGATATCATCCACATAAACCACAAGTATCACAATACCAATTTTTGTCTTCTTAAAGAAAACCGAGTGATCAGCTTGGCTGCGAGTCATACCATGCGAAACTACTGCCTTACTGAATTTGTCAAACCAAGCACGGGGAGATTGTTTGAGGCCATAGATAGACTTCTTCAGATGACACACACACTCCCCCTTGGACTCAAACCCAGGTGGTTGAGCCATGTACACAGTCTCATTAAGATCACCATGCAGAAAGGCATTTTTAACATCAAGTTGGTGAAGTGGCCAATCAAGATTAGCAGCTAGAGAGATGATGATGCGAATAGAGTTCAGTTTGGCAACAGGAGAAAATGTCTCAGTGTAATCAAGACCATAAGTCTGAGTGAAGCCCTTAGCCACAAGACGAGCTTTCAAACGATCAACAGTACCATCAGGATTTTGTTTAACTGTAAACACCCAACGGCAGCCAACAATAGGTGTACCTGCAGGTTTATGAACTAGATGCCAAGTATGATTCAAGTCTAAAGCATGCATCTCTTCTTCCATGGCCTTACGCCATCCAGGGTGAGAAAGTGCTTCCCTGTAGGACTTGGGAACAACAATAGATGAGACTGACAAAGAGAATGCTTTAAAAGAAGGAGATAAATGATCAAAGGAAACAAAGTTAGAGATAGGATGATTTGTACAAGTGCGCTTACTCTTACGAAGGGCAATAGGAAGATCAAGATCTGAGGTAGACTGAGGAAGAGGTGGATCTGCGGACGTCGAGGCAGACAAGGGAGGCAGTGGAGGGGACTCTACTAGTGGTGGAACGAGAGGGACACCCTGATTGCGGCGCCGGACATAAACCTGAGAGATAGGTGGTACCTGTGGAGCAAAGTGAATAGGTGTAGGAATAACAGGGTTAGAGAGGATAGATTCCTGTAACTGTCCTCCCTGAGGAGAATAATAAGGAACATCCTCAAAAAATGTCACATCAGCACTAACAAAGTGTTTTTGTAGGGAAGGACTGTAGCACCGATAACCTTTCTGAGTGCGAGAATAACCGAGAAAGATGCACTTGTGTGCACGAGGATCAAGTTTGTCTCGACTAGGATTGAGATTATGGACAAAAGAAACACAACCAAAGACTTTGAGGGGAATAGGGAAAAGACTCTTAGCAGCAAATAAAATCTCAAAGGGAGACTTACCTTTGAGAACACGAGAGGGCATTCTATTCAAAAGATATGTAGCAGTAAGAATTGCATCTACCCAAAAAAGTTTAGGAACATGCATTTGGAGCATAAGAGCATGAGCAATAGCTAGAATGGGCCCATTTTTACGTTCAGCAATGCCATTTTGTTGAGGAGTACGAACACAAGATGTTTGATGAATAATACCCCTAGGCGTAAGAAATTCTTGAAAGGAACTTTCTGTATATTCACGAGCATTGTCAGTTCGGAAAGCAAGAAGTTTGGCATTAAATTGATTAGAGATTTCAGCATAAAAAGATTTAAAAATTGCAAACAATTGAGATCTATCTTTAAGCACATACGCCCAAGTTAAACGAGAATGATCATCAATAAAAGTAACAAAATAATGCGCACCACATAAACCAGTAGTGCGAGCTGGCCCCCAAACATCAGAATGGACCAACTCAAAAGGATGTAAACAAGACTCATCATTGCGAAGTTTAAAAGTAGCTCTATGATGTTTACTCAGTTCACAAGTTTCACAATTAAAGCTAGAAAAATCAGATAAAGATGGAACTAATTGTTGAAGATTGAGGGACGACGGGTGTCCAAGACGGCAATGCCACTGATATGGAGAGATTGAGGAACTTAGAGCAGATGGAATTGAAGTGTGACACGGTCGAAAGTAGTAGAGTCCATCCTTCTCAATGCCCCCACCAATCATCCTCTTCGTCTTTAGATCCTAAAAGACACAATAAGATGGAAAGAAGGCAATAGAACAATGTAAGGCAACGGTAAGCTTGTGAACAGATAATAAATTAAAAGGAAACTCAGGTAAGTATAAGACATTGGAAAATGTGAGATTAGGAGTGCTAACAGTACCTATCTCTTGGACAGGGGTTTTAGTGCCATTAGCAACAATAACAGAGAAAGGAGAACAAGGATTCGAAATATTCGAAAGAAGTGAAGAATTACCAGTCATATGATCAGAGGCTCCCGAGTCGATAACCCAAGGAGGACTAGATGATGAATGAAGACAAGTGTTACCTGAGGCGACCATGGAGGAGGATGAGGCACGTTGGAGAATTGAATCATACTCAGCCTTGCTTATAAGAACTTGTTCCTCAGAAATAGGGGTGGAGTTATCCCCATCAACAGTAGCATGATTAGCCCAAGCTGGTTTGCCATGAAGCTTCCAACAAAAATCAACTGTGTGATTAGTACAACCACAATGAGTACATTTCCTAGGGCCACTGCCACCACCACCATTACGACCACCTCGGCTACCACGACCATTATGGGTACCCCGTCGAGAACTATGACCACCACGCTCCCCCTGAGGAGTATCATACTGCCCAACAAGAGCAGATCGCTCGTCTTTGACACCAGAAGATGAGATAGCTGCTCTTCTAACTCGAGCATAAGTCTCACTGACAGTAGGTATGTCCTTTCCAGATAGGATCTGAGAGCGAATGGGATCAAGGTCCGGCTTAAGACCAGATAAAAACTTAGCAACTCGAAATTCTTCCCGGTACTTCTGCTGTTTCTGCAAGTCAGTAGATAATGGCTGATACGCATTAAGTTCATCCCACATACCTTGGAGAAGAGAGAAATATTCCTCAACCGAGCGATCACCCTGCTGGAGAGAGAACATATCTTGATAAAGCTCATGAATGCGAGTAATATTTTCTTCAGAAGAATACATGAGATGCAGTGTATCCCAAATATCCTTAGAAGATTCCAAGTACGACACATTGTTGAATACATCGGGTTCTAGACTGTTCCATAACCAAGTCATAATCTGTGCATCCTCTTGGAGCCACTTAGAAATTTTGGTGGCATCAATGGGTTTGGTAGTTGTGAGATATGATTCTTTGCCACGACCAGTCAAGAAAACACGAACAGCACGTGACCACTGAAGATAATTGGAGCCCTTTAATTTGGTACTAGTCATAGAACCAAAGAAAAGGGAATCCTACAAGTCTTTAGTGTCACCCATAATAAGAAAATAAAGGTATCGTGTGGTGAGCAAATATATATAATCAAACAGTAACTTAATATCAAGGACCAAGGCCGAAAGTACTGTTTGTATGTGAGACAAAATAGCCAATAGTAACAAAGCAATAACAAGATAGCCAATAGGAACGCAGTAAGTGATTTTGCTGTCTTAGACAAAAAAGGGAAATATGATACCAAGCCTCCACCACCGAGTCTGAGAAAAATCCAAGAGAAATCAATAGTGAGTGCTGGCGGCGGCGTGAGAGAATGATCGAGAGCAGTAGATCGAGACAACCAAAGAACCACCGGAGTAAACCTTGTGGTGCGAGAGAATCCGAGTGTCACCGCAAGGCCAGGTGAAAGCCAAGAAGCCGAGGGGAAGCCGAGATGGTCACCGGCGTAGACTGGTGAGCTGAGAAAGTCCGAGATGCCGAGATGGTCACCGGGGATGCCTAATGAGCCGATACTATGCGAGCGGAAGCCGAGATGGTCACCAGCGAAACCAGGTGAGCCGATAGAGTCCGAGATGACCACCGGTGATGCCTGGTGGTCTGAGAAAGGTACCGGAGTGGCCTGGCGGCGCCGAAATCCGAGTGAGAAGAAAGAAACCCTAAATTTTTAGGGTTTTCAAAAGGAAACAGGTAACCTGCTCTGATACCATGTTGGAATATTTTACTGAATATTTCGGTATGTTACTCTTCTCACTAGGAGGTAGATTATATAGTTGTACAAATGATCTAAATAAGGAAACAATTAATCATGGCTATTTACACAATCAACTCCTATAATTAAGCTATACATATATATCCTGGCAACAGGTCTAAATAAGGAAACAATCAATCATAACTGATTACACAATTCACTCCTATAATTAAGTTGTACTATACAAAAATACTAACAACATAAACTAATAACTTACGGTCTAAAGATATTTATGGTGGGCTTCTGAGATGATGCAAGTCTGGCGTTCTCATATCTGGAGTCTCAGACAATTAAGTTGCCAATGTAGAGTTTTCAGCCACTATTCATATATTCATGGTTGGCTACTAAAATGATCCATCAAAGAATTTAATTGGTACAATCAGCTTGTAGTGGATTAATGGTTGAGAGATTGAAATGATCCAATATTGATGGCCCTCCTGAGTGTTGATACCTTTTGCAGGCACAAAACTGGAAGACCAGAAGTTATTAACTTATTATATTTGAACCAAGGCTATGCTTAGGCTTTTTTACATCGCTTGTGAGGGAAAGTACAACATATGAATATGAGATTAGAAACACACACATGAAAAGGCATGCATTCCTAATAATAGCAAACTTATTGATGGCAGTGCTGGCAGTTTCTATTGCTGCTAGACTGACTTTTAGACTTATTGATGCATACTTGCTTAAAAGGAAATAATTGAAAAGTATGGTAAGTCTTCTTTAGTAATGCCAGATAAAAAAGAATTTCCTTTTTTTTAACATGCTTTGACTTGGGCTAGAAGTCTGGTTTATGCTTTGAGAATTTTAGGTACAGTGTTGGGACTACTTTAGAACTGTTTTATTTATTAACTTGCTCCGTATTACGCATTTGGTTTCATTGCTCTAAATTATGTGTGATATAAAGACTATTCTGTTTCTGAAATTAATAGGTGGCTTTTCTTGTTTGTCCCACAGGGTGGATATATGTACTGGAAATGGCTTTAAAAGTCTATTCATTTGGATTTGAGAATTATTGGACAGATGGTCAAAACCGCTTTGATTTTATGGTCACATGGATAATAGGTAATCAGATTGGAAAATAACATTCCGTTTTAGCACTATTTATACAATTTCTTTTACAAATCAATCACAGCCATCATTACAACATCACTGACTATGGAAAGTGGAAAATGCATTAGGTGTTTTATTTGATACATGAAATTGTCTACAGAAACAACTTTTGCTATTGCTAATTTGCCCTTTCTTTGAATATTTGATGGATTAAAAATCAGTTCCTTCGTTGGTTTGTGTTATTTTTTGTTGCATTTATATTACCATTGATAGATTATTCTTGTGTCTGCAGTTATCGGAGAAACCTTAATTTTTGTGTCCCCTCAAGGACTAACTTTTCTTTCCAATGGTGAATGGTAGGGAATTCTTTGTACTTTATTTATTTATTTTTTTTTTAAGATTTTCCTGCAGGACATGAGAGTTCTTCATTTCCCTCACTGTATTTATCCTAACTCTTTGCTATTGAGTTATTACTTTATATGAAAATCTTTTAAAGAATATAAGTTTCTTAGTCTAGGAATGATGACAAAATTTTGGATAATCTCTAAGTGATCTCCCCATTGGCTTCGTCAAATTTCTCTCAATGTAGGATACCCTTAATGATATTTACAATTTTATTATAGGGAAACACCAATGATTCTATCAGTCATCCTTTACCGTCTTCTGACTACAAAAGTGGGAGGCTTAGTGTTTATGTTTTGGAACTAGGCCCCATGTTTAGGGGAGGGGGATTAAGTCTCTTGGTCTCACGCCTATCATCATTTTTCTTAGTTTTCTAATCAAACCACTCAATCCAAAGCAGTTATTCTGCCTCGTTTTGATTCATTACAAGAACCAAAACTGGGAGTGGCATGCGTAGATGGAGTAGAAGTCGGTTGTGGCTATGTAGCACCATAAACAACTTTATTCATATAATTTGGATTGCCATATTTCACCCAACAATAAGGCTCGGTATGATTGGTACCACCACAATGATCACACTCCTTGTCACCATGTCCACCAGTACGACCATCATGAAAACCATAGCCTCCTTGACCGCCACAGAAACCACCACAAGAATTACTACAACCTCCACTACTTGAGAATAAGGCAGAAGACTCTAAGAAAGTGACAGTGGAGTTTTATCCCAATGATAGAGTGCAATAGTTGAGAATAAGCATTAGCAGTGGTAGGTAAGATCTCACTAGCAAGGATCTGATCTTTGAATCCACGTAAGTCAGAGTCTAATATAGTCAGCAAAGAAGTGATCATAAATTCCTCCCAATAACGATTCTATTGTTTCAATTCAATAGTAAAAGGCTGATATTGCAATAGCTGATCCAACAAAATTTTATGAGTACTATAGTATTCGGACAATGGCTTCCCAAACTGGTTAGTAGTGAAAATTTTCTCATAAATCTCATAAACCCAAGAAACCATACTTTGATGCGAAAATGATTTAGCAATAGTCTCAAATCTTCCTAGAAGAGTCACAAAATTCAATTGTAGTAGTAATGTGGGGTTCCACATTATGCCACAACCATCCCATAACAACTGAATCTCCACTCATCCAATCCTCATAAGTTGAATCTTTCTTATCAGGGATTATCTGTCAAATATTTCAACATTTGTTTCCGTTACAGAAAGATTTGCACTGCATGTTCCTAAGTTAGATAATTTAAAGGGAAAATTACATTTTAAACCCTATAATTTGAGGGGTGTAACAAATTAAACTCCAAAGTTTTAAAAGTAACAAATTAAACCCTGAAGTTTGGTAAGGTAACAAATTGAACCCTGGCATCAATTGACTTACACGGCGTTACTCATTTGGGGTTAAACCGTTAAACCATACATGCGTTTCACATTTAGATGAAAAAAAAGAAAGAAAAAAAAGCCTCAGATCAAATGGAGAACCATTGAGAGAGAGAGAGAGAGAGAGAGAGAGAGAGAGAGAGAGTGACAGATTCGTAAGAGTGAGATGAGAGGGACAGACAGATTGATATGGAGTTGAGAGAGTTGTGAAGGGAAAGAGAGACAGATTCGTGAGAGGTTGAGAACGGCTCCAAAGAAGACAGATTCACGGTGACAACACTGGAGAAGTTGAAATAGGAGCTTAATTTTGCATTTTTTTCCCTGGTTTAGGTTTTGTTTATTTGGGGGTTTTCCATCCAAATTATTGCTGAAGTTGTGGAAGATCAATTTTTGTTCTAAATTTTTAATGTGTTATCCGGGTCAATCTCAAAGTTTATTGGTGAGTTACCAAGCATTCAGTTTCTAGATTTGTCAAAGAAGGGTTTTTTTGGTTCAATCTTTGTATCAATTTTGAATTGCAGGAACCTTGAAGGGCTTGATTTCTCTTTCAATAATCTTAGTGGTGGCATTCCTTCGGAGGTTTGTGATATTCCAATGCTAGAGTATCTGATTTTAAGAAGCAATATGCTAGGAAGTGTTCAAGAGTAGGTTTCAGCATGCCGGAGCTTGAAATTTTTGGACCTTGGTAGCAATTTGTTTACTGGGCTGGCACCATTACTTGGGGTTCTTCTTCCGTTGTTCAATGTATCCCATATTGGGTTTTATGGGGAGATTCTTTAGATAACCTGTATGGCTGTATTGAGAGCATGGAGTATTTGAATGCTTTAGGAAAAAATCTTCCTATCCTCGTCTCACTCTCACTCTCTCGTCTCAACTAGGATTGTCTCTCTCTCTCTCTCTCTCTCTCTCTCCTCTGGTTATCCATCTATTTGAGGCTTTTTCTTTTTCATCTAAATGTGAAACTCATGTATGGTTTAACGGTTTAACCTCAAATGAGTAACACCGTCTAAGTCAATTGATGCCAGGGTTCAATTTGTTACCTTTTCAAAACTTCAGGGTTTAATTTGTTACTTTCTAAATTTTGGGGTTTAATTTGTTACATCCCCAAACTATAGGGTTTAAATGTAATTTTCCCTAATTTAAACTATTCAATTTTTTCGAAGTAATAGATTTAGGCATATCATCATCGTTGAACAACAATATTTTTCCCTCAGCCATAACTATAGATTTTTCTTCAGTCATAGCAAACACAACTAACCCAAAGTAAAACAATTCAACGATCAAATAGCAAATCAATTAATTATAATTTTGGCCCTAACAATAAAAATTTCACTTAAATGGCTTCAAAAAAATTTA
>BKZX01016632.1:0-16747 GCA_014362285.1 Fagus crenata
AGTACCTTAACGTGTGCTTATCATCCCCATGCATTGGAAAACTGTTGATTTTTAACATAGCTTTGGTAGAGAAGGGGATATTGATTACTAAAGTACATAGACAGAGGTGAACTTAGCATGTTCAATTAGTTATTATGTGTTAAGAGAGTTTGGTGCGCATGATTTTCTTAAAGCTGTTCAATTAGTTACTTAACCATAGGTATATTTAAATTAATTGTTGTATAGTTGATGTGTCAAGTTATCGCAGCATACTCCAAGATTTTATTACAGCCAGTGATGCCATGGAGATCAACAGAAGTCTGTGGACCGCCTAAATGATACCAACTAGTAAAATCTCATTATGCTTTTGGCCCCCCACCCATAGTAATTACAAAGGGTGTGCTAAACTATTAGCAAGAGTAGAAACTGCCACGGTTTAGAAGTTGCAGCCTCAAGTAGTAACTTGCCAATCATTGCGCATACTATGAAGTTACAAAGGTTGCACCTTTTAGCCATCCCGTAATGTGAATTGGCACAAGGAAGAGCAATAGATTGGACCAACTATTTTGTTGATCTTATATTGACTAAGAAAGCTTGTACAATACATAGTAGGGTACCATGCGTTTAAGTTTAATCAATATGCTGGATAGGCCTCTCTTCAAATTACTCATTGCTTATCCAAAAAAGAAAGGAAATCGTTTGCTTAATTTCAGAGCAAGGTTTCTGATCCTTTCGGTAAAATTTGGTTAGTCCCATACTGGAGTAATCCATGTAAGAGTTTATTGTTAGGAGCTCACGAGAAGCTGAAAAAAGTCAAAAAACTCTAACAGAGAGGGAAGTGCCCATCGGCACTCAGAGGAGGCCAGTAAGCACTTCCATAGGAGTACAACCAACAATAAAACCCAATTGACCAATACAAAAACAGTTGGCTTCCAAAATTAAAATAAAATTTTCATCCCACTTCTTGCACCACACATATACCTATTTATACTTCCTTCATCCCATTCTTGCTGGAGGAGGAAGTACCATTTAAGCTAGAGCTGATTGGCTTCATGGAAGTTAAGAATGAATTGATTAGTTTTGATTTAAAAGGTATTTCTATTTAAGTGTATCGTCACTTTATATTTTGAGCATATAACACAGTCCCTTACAAAGCTTGTCCTCATGAATTTTCTTGTGACAGCCCCAAACTGAAGAGGTTAAGAAAGAACCTACAGACAGAGATGTCCAAGCGGGCTTTGACATTACACTTACAAAGCATAAGGGCCAAAATGCTTGCTTTAATATGATGAATTTTCATGTTAATTGAAATCTCCCCTGCACGAACCTTTCCCATTTTTGGTTTTTCTGTATAACTAGCCCAATGCTTACATTTCTTTTTCCTTCTTCTTCAGTATGCATTACGAAAATTATACCATGAAAGTCCAAGGCTTATATGTGTACTATATACCGCACCAACCTGTGGTCCATGCAGGACTTTGAAGCCGATTCTTAGTAAGGTACATAGTTTGAAACTTGTTTTGGTTTTGCATATAGTTAAATATCAATGCTAGTTAGGTTGTCATGGTTACTGATTTCTCAGTCATGACTCATGATAGAACTGATTCTAGCTATGGGAAATTCTGGTAAAAGAATTCATTATGTTGTATATAATCTTCATGTGCATGCAGCATATTGAAGATGACAATCTGTTAATAAAAGAGATGGTAATTTAAAGAAGATTTGCTTGTTTCATATGTTGAACATAATACAAACTACATTATGATCCTAGTCACTCTCTGAGGCTTGTTTCTTATGCAATAGTCCAATAAAGTGCCTCAGGATAAGTGACGCTCATACGGAAAAATAATATGCCTTTCACTTGAACCTTGCACAGAATGAGAGGACTGTTACAAAATATATCTATGCTTTTTTTTTTTTTTTTTTTGCCTCATATTATCCACCAGAAAAGCAATCCATTTTATAACCCTTCATGAATAAGATGGCCTCCACAAATTTCTTAAATCAGAACTTGGCGAACAGCAGTGCCAAAATCCCTAATGGTCAACATAGCACTTGGAACATTTGCTACTATTACAATTAGCCCAAACTTAACTGTGGATTATGAGCAGAGTTGCATCTTATAAGTGATGCTCAAAATCATCATATTCTGATAAAATTGCAAAGAATATGGTATAGCCAAGTCAACTTGAGACCAGATAAAGGGTATTTCTGGGAAGAAGCTACCAACTCTGTGTGAAGAGAATAAACGAGCAATGCTTCTCATGCATGATGGAAAATATACTTCATGTTTCATGATTAATGATTCATGCATTATATTGTTGAATGACTAACTAAGAATGTGCAAAACTTTTGCTTAAATTCTGGTGGCAGGTGATAGACGAATTTGATCAGAATGTACATTTTGTTGAAATTGATATTGAGGAAGATCCAGAAATAGCAGAAGCAGTTGGAATTATGGGTACACCATGTGTGCAGTTTTTCAAAAATAAGGAAATGCTCAGGTTGGTTATATTTTGTCCTTTCATACTTCGTTTGTCCCTCTGCATGTGTTTTCTTGTTTTTTGTTTTTCCCTTCTTTAGACTCTTAATTCTTGCTATCTGGGTATGTTTTTCTTAACTATGACTGATAAACTTGTTGTGCTAATCAATTTTTCATTGCATGGAGGTGTTTCATTTGGCAATATTTTGGCATATCCATGTGAAATTTACACACTACAAACAAATTAGTTCTATTTCTTGTGTTTTTGTGGTTGATTTCTTTTCAATTTATAGAGAGGGAATCGGGGAAATTATCATTTCATGTCGACTCTCTTTGGATGTCTTGCATAAATTTAGTTCTTATTTACATGGCTAGTGGTTCTCGGCCTCGGCTGCCACTAACCATTGTATTCTGGTTGTGCAGGACTGTGTCAGGGGTGAAAATGAAGAGAGAATACAAAGAATTCATTGAAGAAAATAAATGAGAGCATTTCAAAAACTTGTTTGGGTGATGCCCTCATTTCGTGATCCAATTTTGTTCCTTCCAAAAAATCTGGTTGAATAATGCCTTCCATTTTTTCAATTATATTTCATATTGATGAACTACACTGTACATTATACAAGCAAAGCAACTAGTGCATTCGTTACGGGTTTTGAATCTCCTCTCTTGAATTTTATTCAATCTGTAAATTGGATTCAGCTTGGAATTTTGTTCTCATATCAACTACTTGTTAGTTGCTACTAACTAGAATAATTTGCAGCCGTGCCCAATCAAAACCCTTTTATGTTTTATGATTTTTTTTTTTTTTTTTCATTTTCAAATGTAGTTGTCCTTTATACTGAACGAGATGCAATTTTGTTGTTTGTGCCGTCTGCATTACTCTTCTATCAATTGCATTGGAGTATATGAATGATGGTTAAATCATTCTCCAGCAACTTGACGATTTACTGGATTTGCTCTTTTTTCACTGCACTCGAATGTGGTTGTCCTTTTCAAATTTGGATCTTGGAAATTCAGGAAGGACTAACGCATCAATTGAATCTGGAGCAAGAGGGAGAGAATCATTAACATGCTTACCAAAATAGATACTTTTCTAAACATAAATACAACTTTGATTTTCCCAGACAAATTTGAAAAAGGAAAAGCCAAATTTAAAGGATTATTTCAAGCATTTTACAAATTTTGACAAATCATCATATAGGTATCAAACAATCTTCTTTGCATTTAGATTAAATGAACTAGTCGTAAACCTGTGCGCTGCGCGGATAATTTTATGTTTTTATTTTAAATGTAGCATAATTGAAATGATATATTATAGAATTTGTAATTTAGAAAAGCCAGTTTTATTTGAAATAGTATTTTAAATTAAAATTGTAGCGTAACATAATGTATTTTCTATTCATATATCATAGAAAACTCAGGTTGTGGCATTTGTGCGTAGTCTCCTAGGGATTTCCCAAACCGTTGAAGTATTTTTTTTATTTCATATAGTGCATGATTTTTCAATTGTGTTTCTGAAAGTTGTAGTCCATCAAATTGCAAGATACGCCTTTGGATATGAAAACAATCGTTGGTTTAATAATGGTCTAGATTTAATTGTGAATTTGGTTTGCTTTGTATTAATACAGTAAAGATGTGAGGAGATGGGGTTCTGAATTTTCACCTTTTAGAGCCTAGATGTGTCTTTATTCTTGAAATGTTATTTGTAACCATTCATTTCTCAAAATCTTTTGAAAGGAAAGAAGGAATAAATTTGTTATTTTTCTATTCATATATCATATATAAGAGAACTTTATTTTGCCTTTTTGCAGTATTTTTTGGACATTTAGTAAAGGCTATTTTTTTTTATTTTACAAAGTTGGAACTATTAAAAGAAATAAATTAAGAGTGTGCAAGCATATTTGTTTGTTCCAATTTAAAACAATTGCAATTGCTATCTCAATTTTATATTTTTCATAATTACTTTTAGGTAGTGTAGGTTCATCTCTTGTTTATTTTCATAATGGATTCTAAATTTCTAAAAGGTTATATATATATATATATATATATTTTGTTATCTGCACAAAATTTAGTTGTATGTGTGGAAGTATATAGTCATTAATTCAATAATGCTATAAATTGTTTCAAGGAGGGCTTTGCAAATTGGGGAACCACTAAACACTTCATTTGAAAAAACTAACAAATCCCATAATATATAACTCTTTCAAAATTCAACAAAGATCAATCAATAAGAAGAATACTAACAAATTGAACATTTTTATTTTAGTATGTTTGATGTTATTATTCCAATTAAAATGTTTAAGGTTGGAGTTGGGCTGATGTTACGGGTACAGTTTGTAGGGAACAATGTCATTATTGCTTATTCAAGCTCTATATTCTATTGAAATCAAGTTCCTTGTTCTATAAAATGATCTTGTAAATTGTAAGCTGTATGAAATGATTCTGTTCTTGATTTCAAACTTTTTTTTTGTTTGGTACGTGCTGCAACTTTGTAAACTTTTCATCCACTTATTGTTGGTGGGCTACTTCTCGGTATTTTGTATTTCAATATACTTGAACTTATTCCAGCTTCCTAGAATTTGTAACTGCATGATAATTGCCTCTTGTGTTTTTTTAGTGCGTAGCCTGCAATATGAATTTCTTGGAACCGGTTTCCAAATATCTCAACAGTTAATTTGCGAAGGCAATGTTTGATAAGTTTGTAGATGATATGAATAGTGAGTCTTAAAATCTTCACGGACATGGGCTATGTAATTGAATGAAAAAATAATAAAGCTTGTATTTTTTTTTTAACTTTAATCATTATTATTAGGGGAAATTATGTTTGGGAATTTCTTTTACTTGAGCAACAGAGACAATATGAAAATTTTTCTTATTCATTTACATTTAGACACAAATGATGCACAAAAAAAATTCCTTTGACAACTGCATAAAAGCTTAAAAGTTAACACGCAAAGATCAAAGACAAAAAAGCAAAGAAAATAATGTATATTAGATACCATGACCTAGAAGACGTTCAACATATATAAGCCATGTGCCTGATTAAGTTGATCCTTTACATGGAAGAACTAATGCAAGAAACTTGTATTTCATGCAGAAAAACACAATTGATTGTATGCCAATCTCATAGGATATCTGTTTCTATAGTATGGTTATTAAACACAACGTACTTTTCTTGATTATTTCTAGAGAAATTAACACTTATTGTTTAGTCATTACCATCTGAAATGGGCCATTACCTAGTGTAACATCTTGGACCAATCTATGAACATCAATTTCCTCCCTCTGTTTAATATATCGCCTTCTTCACACTGCATAAAAAAAATAGTGTTAATATTATTTATTTATTTGAAGAGAGCAAGATGTCAACTCCTATAGCATAATGAGTTGGCTTTGCGCCTTTCTTTCAAAATGCAGGGTGCAATGTGCTTGACATTCTTTAAATAAAAGTAGATGCTCACTTAATTCTAATGGATTTTGGTGAAGCTAGTGAGTGGTAAGGGGAGCATGACTTGAAATGTGAAAGATGACAAAATAGTTTCCACAACAGCATTGCTTCATTATTTGCAAATTATAGATCTCCTTTGTTGATAAATCTTTTTCTTTCTTTCTTTTTTTTTTTTTTTTTTAATGTTTCTTACTGAATGTTGACAAAGAATAGACCTCCAGAGACTTCAGTTTCTCAAACTGAAGAACTTATGGAAAAGAATAGATGAATTCTTGAAACTATAGTGAGTATGATTCCTGGAGACAGAGGATCAGTTTCAGTTGGCTTTCTGCTGAGGCTGCTAAGCATAGCAAATTATCTAAGAGCTTCTCCAATGACTAAGGCAGAACTTATAAGGAGATCTAGTCTGCAATTTGAGGAGGCAACAGTGAATGACTTGCTCTTTCACCTTACACTCGACCTCTGAGGGGCACTCTTACGACATTGACTTAGTTGTGTCAGTATTAGAAAGTTTAGTGGTGCTTTGGAGAAGAATATCTCCTGCAGCTACCAGCCAGTTTCTGGCATCTATTAGGAAGGTTGGAAAGCTCGTTGATTCTTATCTTCTAGTGGCTGCAAAGGATGTCAACATGCCAGTATCAAAGATTGTATCTCTTTCTGAAGCATTGCCAGACATTGCTCGGCCAGAACATGATGGCCTTTACAAGGCAATCAACACTTATCTTAAGGTATCCTACTAAATACCATACATGGAACTAAAGCAAAGTGAAGGATTGATAAGAACCAATTTGCCACATACTTTCAAAAGTTTCAAGGCTTAATGCTATTAGATGCAGGGCCAAACATATTCTTGCACATTCTCAATGTAATATTAGTAAGAAGCAAGTTCATGATAACTTTAATTCACTAATTTATTTCTTACACATTCGCCATGTGTCTCAATTGACAAACAAGAGCATCCTGATTTGAGTAAGGCAGACAAAAAGTGCCCATGTCGGATTCTAGACTGCCAAAAATTATCTCCAGAAGTACGTGCCCATGCTGTAAAAAATGAAAAGAGTATTCTTAATTCCAATTCACCAACCCTATTTCTCTCCTTCAAAATAATGTCTATAAGAGACACAAAAAGTGTATACATAATTAAATCCAAGAAACCTTTTTCATAAGGAAACATTACTGCTCAATGGGAAACCAATTAGCACGTTGCAATCAAGAAGATGATCAACAATGTGTTCATCGATATGCTGACATTTCTAAGGGAGTTAAAAAAAATAGCAAGATCTTTCAACTCACTTCAAAAAACAATCCATGAATTATCAAATAGACCATGAAGTTTACTTAAAAATAATGCAACAATGAGCGAGACATTTTGTCAAACACACGGTGTGCATATTCCAAAATGAGAATGAAAAGAACGCATTGCTACATGAATCCACCCAAAAAAAAAAACTCCACACCTAAGCACATTACAACTGAACATCAAATAGCACTTAGGAAAGCATCATGCTGATTCAAAAAAAAAAAAAAAAGAAACAATCAATGTACTTATAGCATCAATTTCGCAGTCAGAGGCATATCAATCTGAAAGGGACTTTTTTGTGTTTTGCTTGTACGTTGGTGAGTCTTGCGAGGTTGATAGAGCCAGAGAGATTTCGCAGTCAGAGGCTTATCTACCTGAAACGGACCTTTTTGTTTTTTGCTTGTACGTTGGTGAGTCCTACGAGGTTGAGAGAGCCAGAGAGAAGCTGGAAATTTATAAAAAAAATTGAATCAATGGGTTTTAATTTCAAAGGGCAGAAAATTGAAGGCAGAAAATGGGAAGCAGAAGGGGCGTGAGAGAGAGCGTTAGAGGAAGGCAGAAATGGTGGAAAATTTAAGGGAACAATGGGAAGCAAAAGGGACATGAGAGAAAGCGTTAAAGAAGGAGGAAGGGCAGCCGTCAGATGGGCAAAAAACAGAGAAAATAGGACTGAAACGTAGGAGTCAGATGGGCAAAAGTAGAGAGAGAAAATAGGATTGAATTAAAGAGAGAGTTTAATGTGAATACACGTGTGAGAGAGGCTTTAACGTGAGAAAGAATCAATTAGGGAGAAGCAAAGCTAACATGGCAGTGTTTGGAAGAGTGTAAAAACTTTCTCTCTGCTTCAAGTTTTAATTTATATTATAGATGATCATTACACAGGGCTAAAGGCCTCATTGGCTCATTGAATCTGAAGCAAGAGAGACAAAATCATTAAAATGCTTAACAAAACAAATCTTTTTTTACACATTAACTACAATGCTTTTTTTACACATTACCTATGTTACTATACTTCGAGAGTACCATGTACCTATGTGCTTGGTAATAAATTAAGTGCTTCATAATCATCCTTCATTTAATCAATCTAAATCCAAAAAAAATTTATTTCCATAAATTACAATAAATTGCAACAATAGGAGAGGCTTCAATTTGCCACTGCTCAAATAAAATAAATAAAGATTACATTGGGACACACCACAATTCACAACAAGTCACTCAAGTTGTTGTGAAAATACTTGAGATTTTGTTGGGTCCATAAATTTATCATAAAACAATTATGCAAAGGATACAACTTTTGCCACAACTTTGAAGTGGCAAACTGTGAGTGGTTGGCTATTACTTTCATATGGACTCACCATTTTTTTTTTTCCACCACTCACAGTTTAACACAGTAGAGTTGTAACAAAATGAGGACAGATTCTAGCCACGTCAGCATTGTGACTGTCAAGAGTTGCTTGGAATTTGAAAACAAAATGGCAGGCAGAAATTTTTTGAACAAAAATACAGCCCAAACCAAGTCTAGAATTCCGATAGAGTAGAGTTTTTTAACTGCAATTTTCTACCGCAAATATCTAACACTTGCATGACAATGTTTACGAATATAAATCCTCTATCTCACTTTTTGTGTTCCACTTTATATTTGATTAATCACAATTTGCACTTATCAACCTTAAAGTAGATTTACCTTTAACGTTCAAAGTATAGTTTTGCTCTCACAGTGTGTAATGGAACATTGAATTTTTGATATAGTAGTTTGCTTCACTTTGTCAAATTTGGTGATGCAAGAGAAACCTAAGGAGATTGAGATGCTCTCTCTAATCGAAGTAGTTGATTTTTATGCTGTATTTGCAAAACAAGTTCACAAGTACTGTTGTAAATTTGTTTATATCAATTGAAAGTGGCCTTTCTGTTTTCTTTTGTCGTTGGAGACAATATTGATGTATTGTAGTGTGATATATAGTGATTAATGAATTTGGATTCATTGTATCAAATATGTTTGATTCTTATGACATCATTTAAGACTAAATTATGATATTTTCTTTATTTCAAAATGGCTTCTCACACTGTTTTATTATCAACTAGTGGTGGTGGTTGTATTATATTGTTGATGATTTACAGACTGGCTTTCTTTGCATCATCAAAGATGAATTGTTATACATTCTGCCCATAACCTTGCACTAAATATATAGGCTCTTGCCACTGCACTAGCAGTATAATATATATATATATACATATATGACTGTTGTTTCAAATGATTGTGTTGAGCAATTTAGAGAAATAAATTTTTTAGACATTGTGCTTTTTTAAGGATCTTTTCTAGCTTTGTATAGTATGTCACGGCTTCTATTATCAACTAGAGAATGTATTGAACTTTAATTTACTTACACCTAAAGAAAAAGATCCTATCCCAATAAAATTAAAGGATATATATACTTTGCCTCTATCCTTAGTCATTCCTAATCCATGCTTTGCCAACGGCCTAAGAAAGAATCGTGTGCCAAGTCATGATCCTTGGTGCAATAAGCCTAATTCGGAATCCCAATATATAGGATGTCTGGTGATAAAAACAGCTGCTAAGAATCCCAATATATGCTTGTCAATCTCATACTAATAACAAGAAGCAATTTGAAATTAGTGTTATAATTTCCTTTTTATTTTATTACTTATTAGTATTATAATTACTAGTTCTGGACAAAGATTTATATGGTGGGATTACTCGAAGGGTTTGAATTGGCCAAAGGTAAGCTTGAGCCATGCGCCCATGCCAAGCAAGATTTATGCAGTCCCTGATGTGGCTAGGAATTCTAGACTTGAATAGCAATATATTCCCGAGTTCCTCTCGATTAGTAAGGTTGAAGAAGCTTTCTTTAAGCAAAAGTCAAGGAATAGGTGGCTTAATCTTGGGTTCCAGAATAATGCCTATTTCTTAACCTTGTGAAAGTAAGGCAAGCCAAGAACACTGTCAGATGTCTATTGACTGATACAGGAAGAAGAATGGATGATCCCTAAGAAATCAAACGGCTGGTGGTTGAATTCTATAAGAACCTACTTGGGTCTACTACTGAAATTAATGCTAAAAAAGGTGGTTAGCATAGTCTCTAGCCTTTTCCAAGATTCAACAAGTTCTATTTGGCATTGGGAATGAGAAATCTCCTGGACCTGATGGTCTCATTGCTCTGTTTTTGAAAACTCCTGACATATTGTGAAGGATGTTGCTGTCAAGTCTTTTTTACTACTGATAAGCCACTAAAAAACTGTGAGTTCTACCGTCCTCTCATTGATTCCTACAGTTCCCAATCCCACTACAGTGGTTCATTTAGACCTATTGCTTGTTGTGATGTGATATACAAATGTATTACAGAAGTATTAGCCAATAGGTTGAGAAACTTTCTTGAGATTTTGATTAGCGCAAACCAGACAGCCTTTATTAAGGGAAGGAGTATTCCAAAAAATGTATTGCTAGCAAGGCTGATTTGAGGAAAACATGTATTTGATGTGCTTGATTTCAAATGGGTTTCCTCCTAAGTTTGTTAATTAGGTCAAAGAATGTATTACCAATCCAAGGTTCTCGATTGCTTTGAATGGAAGTATAAGGCAAGGAGAGCCAATCTCACACTACTTATTTGTGACTGCAGTGGAGGCCTTCACTAGATTATTGAAGATAAAAGTCCATGATGCTGGTCACTTTAACTTTCATCCTTAGTTTGAGCATCAACAAAATACACGTCTGAATTTTTCTGATGGCCTGCTGATTTTTGTATCTGTTGAACTTCTTTCAATTCAGTTGGTGAAAGATGCTCTAAAGGACATTAGTGAAATCTCAGGGCTGGTTATTAATCCTAGTAAAAGTGAAGTATTTTGCGCTGCTATCCCAACTGATCTCAAAAGTCAAATCCTATCTATTCTAAGGAAGGAATCCTCCTTGTCAAGTATCTTGGCCTGCCTCTTATTCCAAGTAAACTTAGCTTAAAGGATTGTCAACCCCTCATTGATAAGATTGTGGCAAGGATCAATTCTTGGTAATCTAGAAAGCTTTCATTCTCAAGAAGGCTTTAGATACTTCAATCCATTATGTACAACATTTAAAGTTTCTGGTCCAACATATTCATCATGCTGAAGAAGGTACTTAAAACCATTGAGCAGTGTTTTAATCATTTTCTTTGGAAAAGGGCGGATTAGAGTGGCATGGGAGAAAGTATGCTTGCCAAAACAGGAAGGTGGTCTTGGACTAACAAGGGTAACTTTAATAATGCAGTCACTTCTGTCCGTGAACTAAAATGAAAATCGATCAAGGCATAGCCAGAACCTCCACCCTACCATATCATCATTTTGGTCTTGAGAATTGCACGCACCAGTGTAAAGACTCAGCTGGGGATTTATATAGACCTCCATTGGTGTCATTTTCTTGATATTAAAACTGACAAACAGTAGTTGCAAGGAAACAACTTTGGTGTTTGACATACAACATATGAAATTTATCCAAGTAGTCTACACATTTAATTTACAACCAACTCTTTATAGAATAGTTCATATTTCATTTTTATCCATTTAATTAACCAAGAACATATGAAATTTCTGTGCCAACATTGGTAAGAAAGGCATCATCCTTTGTAGAGTATGTCACGGCTTCTAGCCCCTTCTTTTTGCTTTCAGACAAATAATTAGATCCCCCCAAATCTATTCTCAACTAGAGAATGTAATGAACTTTAATTTACTTACACCTAGAGGAAACGATCCTACCCCAATAAAATTAAAGGATATACTTTGCCTCTATCCTTAGTCATTCCTATTCCATGCTTTGCCAACAGCCAAAGATAGAATCGTGTGCCAAGTCATGATCCTTGGTGCAATAAGTCTAATTCAGAATCCCAATATACATATAGGATGTCTGGTGATAAAAACAGCTGATAAGACTTACAAGGCATTGATTTAATTACTTCATTACTATCAACTCCCTTTCCATTCCACCACCTTCAGAACATGGCTGAAATTGCCTATGGCATCGCGGGGAAGATCCTGGGGCAGCTTGGATCCCATACTTACCAAGAATTTTGCTTGGCATGGGGCGTCCGAAATGATCTGAAAAAGCTTAAGAGCACCGTTTTAGCCATCAGAGCCGTACTGTTTGATGCTGAGCAGAAGCAAGCAAGTGACGAGAGGCTGAGAACCTGGCTAGGGGAGCTCAAAGACGTTCTTAATGATGCTGAGAATGTGCTGGATGAAGTTCAGTGTAGAGCTCTGCAGAAGGAAGTCATGAAGAGATACGGGAGCACTAGCAAAAAGGTGCGTTATTTCTTTTCGGGTTCTAATCCACTTGTATTCCCTTTTGAAATGGCACATAAAATCAAGGATATTAGGAAGCGGTTAGATGATATTGCAGCTGATAAGAGTAAATTCAATCTTGCTGAACGACTTGAAGATAGGAAGATAAAAATGCACAGGAGGGAAATGACCCACTCCTTTGTTCGTCTTCCTAATGTCATCGGTAGGGATGATGACAAACAAAAGATCATACATCTTTTGATGCACCCAGATGCTGGCAGAAATGTCAGTGTAATTCCTATTGTTGGAATTGGAGGTCTGGGGAAGACCACACTTGCCAAGTTGGTGTATAACGATGAAGGGATAGTTAGTCATTTTCAGTTGAGAATGTGGGTGTGTGTGTCTGAGGATTTTGATCTTACAAGGTTGATAAAAGACATCCTTAAATCTGCAATTGGTAAGACTAATGAGAATTTGGGTGTGCATGGGTTGCAAAATAGCTTAAGAGAACTTTTAAAAGACAAGAAACTTCTAGAAAATTTGGGTGTGGATGAGTTGCAAAGTAACTTAAGAGAACTTTTAAAAGAGAACAAATTCCTACTTGTCTTGGATGACGTTTGGAATGAAGATCCTAATAAATGGAATGAATTGAAAGATTTGTTACTTGACAGTTGCAATGGAAGTAAAATCATAGTGACAACACGGAATGACTCGGTTGCCACTAAAATGGGCACTGCTCCAACATACAATTTACATGGTTTATCTGAAAAGGATTGTTTGTCTTTGTTTGTGAAATTGGCATTTAAGGAAGGAGAAGAAAAACAATATCCAAACCTCTTAGGAATTGGAAAAGAAATTGTTAAAAAATGTAAAGGGGTTCCATTGGCAGTGGGGAATTTAGCCAGCCTACTTTATTCAAAAGTTGATGAAAAAGAGTGGCAACGCGTGAGAGATAATGAGATATGGAATTTAGAACAAAAGGAGGGTGGCATCTTACCTGCATTGCAGCTTAGTTACAATCAATTGCCATTTCACTTGAAGCAATGTTTTGCCTATTGTTCTGTTTTTCCAAAGGACTATGAATTCTATAGTTTTGAATTGATTTATCATTGGATGGCACATGGAATTCTTCAATCCCCTGTCAATGAAAATCAAGAGTTAGAAGATGTTGGTGACTTATATATCAAGGAGTTGTTGTCGAGATCTTTCTTTCAAGATGTTGACCTAGATAATATCTTCTTCTATACCTTTAAAATGCATGATCTCATCCATGATCTTGCACACTCTATTTCCAAAGATGAGTGTTCAGTAGTACCCTTCAATCCCCTGTCCTCTGTTGCTGCAAAAGTTCGTCATTTGTCAATTTTGGACGATGGCCAAGAAGTTACAACACAATTAGAGAAGTTGAGTAAAGTTCGGACTGTCATTTTCCAAACAGAACAACCAATGCCCTTAGTTGAACCATGCATCTCAAGATTTAAGTACTTACGGCTGCTTGCTTTCGGGAACTCATCTTTTGAGGAGTTGCCAAGTTCTATCGGTACTTTGATACATTTGAGATATCTCAACCTAGAAAATAATGACAAAATCAAGCGACTTCCTAATTCCATCTGCAAGCTGCACAATTTGCAGACTTTATTTCTTGGTGGTTGTGAAAATCTTGAACGGTTGCCCAAAGGTATAAGGAACATGATCAGTCTTAGGTCTTTGACAGTAACAACAGAGCATACATCCTTGTTGGAGAATGGAGAAGATTGCTTGAATTCTCTTCGATTTTTGTTTATTATTGATTGTGAACATCTAAAATGTTTGTTTGAAGGGATGGATGGGCGCCTCCCCTATCTTCGAACATTGGTTGTTATGGATTGTCCAAGTTTGACCTCTTTATCACTCAGTATCAAACACCTAACAGCCCTAGAGTTCTTGTGTATTTTGAATTGTGGAGAGCTTAGTTTGACAGAGGGAGAAGACAATCAAAATCTGAAGTTGAGCCTCCGTATAATGATGATTGGAAAATTACCTAAGTTGAAGGTTTTGCCCCAGTGGCTCCAAGTATCTGCCAACACTTTACAACACCTAGCGATTGCAGATTGTCAGAATTTCACAGCTTTGCCGGAATGGCTGCCAAGTGTGAAATCACTTCAGAAACTTTGGATTGGCGATTGCCCTAAGTTGTCATCTCTCCCGGAGGGGATGCAAGCTCTCACTGCACTAAGAGAATTTAAGATTTTCAGGTGTCCTAAATTGAGTAGAAGATGCAGAAAAGAAGATGGCCCCAAGATTGCTCATGTACCAGATGTTGAACTCGATGAGGACTATGGGAGTTCATCAGAAACAGATGATGACATCAGCGTAAAAGAACCAGAAGATGATGAAGAGGTAAGGGCCAATTTGTCTTCTTGTACTATTATGGGCTTAACCCTTTTTTTTTTTCTTTTTTTTTTTGTGATGAAATACGGCAATATAATGGGCTTAACTTAACTCTTATAAAATTGGTGTTGATCCAATCATGAAGGCTGGTTACGCTTTTCTATTTCCAAAGCCAAACCCCCTTTTTCATTTAAAAAAAAAAAAAAAAAAATGTTAAAGCCTTTTTTGTCTAGATTAGATTTAAAGTAAATTAAAACTAAAAATATCAAGGAGGAATTAAATCTTGCTTCTGCAATTGTGTATCAAAGTGTGGGAAGCAAAGTATTGGCATCCAAAAACTTAAATGAACATAATTAAGTTTTTATTTATTTATTTTTCTTTTGTAAATACATTTTTCTAGTATTATTCTTACCATAAGTTTGTTATATGATTGCTTTCATTTCAGGAGTTCAACACAAGTCACAACTAATAGCAATCTGAAAGTTGCTCAATTCAAAGTTGTATGTTCCTTAAGTGATTTAAATAAATAAATATTTATGTTATTGTAATTTGCATTTAAGTTATGTAAATAAATGAATATCTCCGGTACTGTAATTTGTATTAAGTGATGTAAATAAATAAACATTTATGTCATTGTAATTCGAATTAAGAGATGTAAACAAATAAACAGTGTGATGTGTATACTTCCGTAACTACATTCTTATGTATAAAGTAGAGATATCCATGGATTGGTGTGTGTATGCATTTGTTCCTATATTCATGTTTTATGATTCATCTTTGTCTGTACCATGTGTAATAACATGCTTAATTAATTGGAACACATGATTAATCAATTGGAAAATGTAAGGTATAACTAAACATGGCAGAGGTTGATACTTTGATCTCAAATAAAATTTTTTTTTTTTTTTTTTCAACTTCCAAGGAAAGCTCCTTCTACCTTAAACCATAATTATAAATGATATTCTATGACTGAGTTTAGAGAACAATTGATAGGCTAGTGATTAAAGAGGGGAAAAGATAGGAAAAGGCAAAGGTGGATGATTATAGGTTGTTGGTTCTCATGTTGGGTTCATTAGGGAAAAATCATAGGGATTTCCTTTACTCTTCCTTCTTTTTTAAATTTGTGATGGGCATACATTTGTGATTACATTCTTGTTTATAAATTCGTGAATGCTTGGATTAGTGTTTGCATTTGAGTCTAAATTCATGTTTCATCAATTCATGTTTTAAAGCACCATGTGTTATAAGTTATAATATGCTAGATTTCTTGGTAAATGTGGGGTATTATTAACAGTGCAGAGAAATAATTCAATTTCCATGGAAAGCACCTTCTGGCTTAACTAGGACTATAAATGATCATATTCTATTGAGTTTAAAGAAGAATTGACTCAATAATGATAAGAAGCAGGGGAAACGATAAAAAAAAAAATCAAAGGGGCAAGATTGTGGCAATTGGTTCTCGGATTGTTGTCATGTTCATTAATGAATTTAGATTTTGTTGGAACTGGGATTCCCTTTGATTCAAGTCCACAACAAAAGTGAAGAACAAAAATGCCATCTCACTCAAAAAGTTGCCAAAAAGTTGGAAGAGGTAATATGCTATGACCAATTACAACAATGAAAATGTCTCTGAGATCACATTAGAATTCAAAGGCTAAGAACTATGAATTTGACTTCTTAAAAGCCGGAGTCCAGTTAGAAAAGATGATAAGGTTTGTATAGAGAGACAACATATTCTTTGTAGATACGTGCATTAGAGCAGGCAATCTAGAAAAAATTAGATGACACAAAAAATCCAAAGCAGAAAACTTGAACAAGACAGCCTCCCCTTGTCTTTGGAAGCCAATTTATGCTTTAGTAGGATCGTAGTGTTTCTATATGAATAATTCCATTAGCAATCACAAAA